>OY987212.1:22575500-22779222 GCA_963920805.1 Primula vulgaris
GTCTTATTATGTCAGTATATATATTATATAGGAGACATAGAGAGAACATAGAGAGAGAAAACAGTATGTCTTTATTCATCAGAATGTATCAATAAAAGGAGACCCTAACCTTCTTTATATACTAGAGGTTAGGGTTATACAAGCTAGAAAGCCCAACTTAGGCCCACTATGAGTAAGGCCTAATAGTCCAATAATAACCTACAACACTCCCCCTTTGGACGTCTTGAATTCTTCGTCTTCATGCAGTCGATCTGAGTCGAGTTCATTCGCAGTGCTAAACACATAAAAACCTTAGGGACGGAAAACCCAGTGTGGGACAAAACCGGTACCTAGGAGAAACTGTGTAGCCGAATGATATAGGCCGAAATATCATGTAAGTAACTAACCACAAAACAGTGTGCCTCATCAAAACCTTGCCAGAGCAAACCCAATGGGAAAATCTCTGATCGAAGGAAAAAGAGTGCAACAGTGGTAGTAGTAGGGGATCAACCACAAAACAGGTGCCTCATCAAAACCTTGCTAGAGTAAACCCAGTGGGAAAAACCTCTAGTCGAATGACAAAAGAGTACACAGTGGTAAGAAGTATACAACAGGATACTCCCCCTAATTTCGGCAATCTTAAGTGAGATATGATGGGAACGTGTCTCGCTAAAAACCTTGCCAAGGAAAACCCAGTGGGAAAAAACCTTGGTCTAAGGACAAAAAGAGTACACGAGCATGCGACTGGATGCTCCCCTTCACTTGCACACGACAGGGTGCGAAGATTTCGACTAAGTAGTAATTAGTGCAATAAGCATTCACCTGGATGCTCCCCCTCACTTGCACACGACTGGGTGCAAAGATTTCATATTCCAAGAAATAGTACGAGCATTCGACTGGATGCCTCATTTACTTACATACGACTGGATGCAAGAAAATCTAACGTGGAATAGAACGAGCATTCAACTGGATGCTCTTAAACTTCATTTGTGAAGATTAATTTCGGCGAGAAATGCTAAATAGCATAATGTAGTCATGTCTCTCTTGATCAATAACAACAAGTTGTCTTCTATGACAAGTGTTTTATCTGGATCGTGAGACAGAACATATGTAATTCAAATATGACTAATACTAGCTCGAAGCCATATACACACTCTAGTCGTCTCATAGAGCACGAATAGATCAAAGTGATTCACTTGGAGTCATTCCAAGACCTCCAAGATGTCGCCTTATTCCTAATGGTAAAGACATACCATGTTAGGAATATCCCTTATGCGGGTCTGATAAGTAACCGGCATCGGTATAACCGAAAAAGGGTTGCGTTAATTCGAGTACCGAAGGGGGTAGGTACACTCGATGACGCAAATGGGATAAACTAGCCCACTTCCAAAATTACCATAAGGTAAGGGAATGTGTCTTTAGTGCCATTTCGATGGCAGCGTGTTAGCGCGATGTTGTGTCGAGCTATACCATTCACAACAGACGAAATGTTCGTCCTAGCACATTAGACCAAGTACAATGATGCGCTTATTGTACTTAGATATGAACATTATGGTTCAATATCTCTTCATCGTCTCATCAGGGACGGACTGGGTCTATATCAATGTCTAGTGATCGAACGATCATGGGATAATCTAACGACTTAGCGTCATGATGGCTAAAACGTCATAACACCTTCTGGGTGTAGTCTGAATCATGGACTTAGATTCAATATTTACGGGACTCAATAATCAGGTTGAGTCACTACCGTGTCTTCCCAAAATCCTTCATCTCGAAGGCAAATCCAAAAATGGATCGCGTAATAAAACACCCAAGGGCATAATACTTGTTCAAGTATCCCAAGCTAATCAAGTACTCACTTAGGCGGTATACCACATCCGCTCGGATTATATTAATCCATATAGTGAACGTCTCAGTCAATTGAGATCGTGTTCCGTGGTCAGAAACTACTTGATTTAAGCACATGAAGTCACACAAGGACCTTCATCTATATCTCTTTGTCTAAATCCCCATAGAGATAAAACCGTGACCACATTCATGGCTGCATACTCAGTTTTTCGGAAACTACTAAACTGGTAAAGTAGGGAACTGTTATAATGTCCATTACGAGGAAATCAACCATCTCGTAATCAATTCCAAGGTGTGAGAGAAGCCTTGCGCTACTAGGCGAGCATTCTACAATCTCATTATTCTCATCACTTTTCCTTACGAATAACCAAATAAACGAACTCGTGTAACATTGGTGGTGTTGGAACTACAGGTCCGAACACACTTTCGCTAAGGAGTCTACTTGGATTGCAAGTTTCCATTAGGCCAGTCTATTCTATGTTGACTTCAGGCAACGGTACATGGTTCCCTGTCATAATTTGTTCATATTATCAGTCGTCACCGAATATATGAACAAGTAATCAATGACAGTCTCGTTTCGCTTCAATATTGTCTAAGATATCATGATCGACAGATATTTCGAGATTCTTAGGATGAGGAGGAAATCACACATCTCCTTGATCCTTTATAATCTCGTGCGACAAAGGAGTTTCAGTTCACCACCTCTAGGGCTGAACGAATTAAGAACCGCTCAACTTCCTCATATCTTGGGAAGGATGACAGACTGACGGCCGACGGCAGCGTCCTTTGCTTGGCGGGTTCGGCCAAAGCAACGTGTTACGACAGGAACACGGCGTCCGACAGGGACGTCTATCCTTGCAAGCATTTTGCAGCAGGTATAAATGATCTCGTGACATCTCATAAAGTCATTAAATGCGTCTGGCATTTAGTTAGACTTGAGGGAGTCTATGCACTTACTTATCACTAAGTGCAGTATTGGGATCAAGCTAAGACTGAGTGGGTTATGCCACGTTACTTCACGTCGTTCCTTATCAACGGTAACGTGCAAATCTTCCCCTAACGACGGGGAGAACAGTCTTAGTGATGTCACTTTCGCATATCATGCGGTAAAGAGATCGCTTGCCAAGGTTACTCTATCAAATGATAGGCAGGGGATTCATAATCGACTTACGTCCCCTTCAGAGGTCCATATTTTTAACGCTATAGCGGCTCAATCAAAATATTAATTAATCACTCTAAACACGCGTTAATATGAGACTTCTGGCTCATAACCAGTAACCATCTGGTACGCATATAGTGTTTGAGTGTCTATGGGCCTCATGACGGACCAATGCAGCAAAATAGTATAACCCCACACGGAAATATAAATCTTGGTGCGCAAGACCAAGAAATGCGTGCAATCATTTGCAGTCGCATTATCAAACTTTCCGTGAGTCCATTTGTGTCTGAACATAATCGACAGGATGTTCAATTTCAATTTCCAAACTCAAGTAATTCAAATCGAAATTTCGATTATTACTCTTCGGAATTATCAAGTCGACTAGACTTTTCAGAATAATCCGGATCATGAGCCATCAACTCAATGATAGGGCTAAAAGTTTGGAAAGTACTGCATTTATGTGGACAATAGTAAAATGTGACCATATTGTCGATGCATCAACCATAACCATTTATATTTATGGTCCGTCTTATGGTTGGATAAGTTCACAATAACTCCTTCAATTCTTTACAAGAATTCTACGAGTCCATTTCGTGATCTTTACACATACTAGTCTTTCAAAGTGAGCATTAGCGGCATTAATTTCGGATTAATCACGAAATATATTCTCAGAGAGAATCCAAATGCGATGCGATTATAAATCAAGCATCGTCTTTTGACTCGGTAATATCTCATCTGGTCAATGCCACAATATCAAAATGCTCTGATCAATCGACGACAGGCGAATGATAGTATAGACAATCATGTCTTAGCATCTAAATCTTTTATCAATCGACGACAGGCGAAATGATAAAGTAACTTTAAATGCTTTTAAAAAATATGGTAGCAACCACTTGAAAGACAGTTCAACTCCTCTAAAATACGTTTTTGAGTGGAGGCTATGTAAAGAAATTTCATTTCTTTCATGAGCTATTACCAGATAACACTGGTTTTCTCGAATATTTTATAACTCAACAAGGTACGGCAGGACCTATATGAGTATAAGACCTCATATTTGACAAATCAATTTGGTTTTACCAAAGATTTCGATTGGAACGACAGGTCCAGAATCGTTGTCACTGAGTACTCTTTTAGGCAAGTAGTTGGTGAAATTATGTGGTACACGGTTACCCACTATTTCCAAAAAACCAACTACACCACAAGTATTGCCTAAAATTTCATAATTTAAAGTTTGGTCACATTTGTCAAAGGAATTTGCTCAAAACACTTTAAATTATTTCGAGAAATTTAGTAAACAGGCAAACCATAATCCAAAAGTATGGTCCAAATGGAAAATTAATAATCCAAATGGAAAAACATAATCCAGATGAGCGAAAAAATGGCTCAATGATTTATCAAAATCAATAAAGAAATGTCCCAAACTCATTTGAGCCACAAAATCGGGGGTCTCAAAAGTTTCCTTTCAGTTAGCTTTAACCACATTAGCATCGGGTTTTTTTACCTTTATAATAGTTTTAAACTATTTAAGGAGTAACCGTGCATGACCTTTGTCTTTATAGCATAGAGTTGCCTCATTGAGCATTATCTCTTCCTTTGTGACAACGGGCCATATTGTTCCTTTCAATTACTGTCTTGAAGCCACAAGTTTTCGATTTTGACGATTGTCTAAAATCTCTCTTGGCTAAGCGATTCATCGGGATCACGACAGTTCGAGATAAATAGCACTTGTCTCGGTTCTTGATTCGTGGAAAAAAAATTGTACACGAAGAGCATTAATATCAGGCAAACAATTCGCCATTGACCCAATAGGATTAAAACTACTCACCGGGGTAATTTTATTATCCAATAACATATGGGCGATAAAGGAACATGGTGAATATAAATTCACGATACAGCTTATGGAATACAATTTCCAAGCTAGTATTTTGGTGAAGTATTGCTCCAATATGTCAATTTCAGACATTTGTTCACCATAGACGTCATCACGTCTCAAATGTGGCGACGGAATAAAATCAACGTCTTAGCATTCATCTCGAGGGTAACAACAAACTCGTGTTTTACTCATCAAAGATGGCATCCAAAAAAAAATTGGGCATCACATTTTTCACACATCAGGGTGAGTAACATGTGGTGACGAATTAAAATCAACGTTTAAACAGTCATTTCGCAAGTATGTTTTGCGATTTTTCTCATCATAGATGGCATCCAACATGTGTTGGGAGTTCTGGATTATTTATCATATAAAACGACTGGTTTATATGTTTATGGTTTGCACAAGCACAAACTTTTTTTTCGAAACGACAGGTTCGAAAACATTAGTTTTGCTTTTAATGTGAATTGGTTCTCATTGATCGAACGACGGGTCGATACTGAAACACCAATTCGGCGAAACATACATCACTATATAAACACACTCGGGGAAATTATTATTTAGTCAACCCCTTTCGGTAGCTCTACTTGAAAAACGACCAGGAAAGACGGTGAGGGTGGAGGGCACGAATGCCACTTAAAACCCGACCTCATTAGGATATCGACTTCCGCCTATATCTTTCCTAGACATCGTATCCAAATAGGTGAGCCTATTTAGGGAAGGTTCATAATTTTTCCAACTTAAATGTGAATATATATGATTTCGCAAATTACCATATTATACATATGTGTACATGGCAATAAATAAATTAGTACATGATTAACTAATATTTTAGATTGTACCTGTTTGCATAATTAACATATATATTGCAATATATATTTCCTAATAAGGAAATCAAATTAATCAATATTATCATCAATCTAGAATTTATTAGTAATTACCAATTTACACTAGCAAGATTTAGTCAATATTTTATTATTATATTGCTATGTGTGTAAGTTCTATACATGGTAATTAAATCATTCATGTACGTAATATATTTTATTTACCAATTTACAATATACACGCAATTTCCATACATGGTAATTTTAACATGCAAGCAAGCAATATATTTTTAATTACCAATTAATTCTATATATGGTAAAAAAAATTTAACATGCAAAGTGGTTAAATTTACATGGAAACATATCAATTTATTCAATTAACATGCAATTTTTATTCACTTGCCTTTTTAATAAATATATATATGCATGTGGGTGAATATTTAGACCGAATATTGACTTTTATAACACATATATACTGTTTTTATACATCTAATATACTACAGGGACTATCCGTGTAATTTCAGCAAACTATATATCTATTTACAGCATTATTACAGCTTCAGTCCATAATTTCAGACAAGTTTCAGTTTAGTCCTTTAGTAATTAACATGCACAGTCAATAGTTTCAGCGAATTACAAAATAATATTCCTGGTTTCAATTCATCACATATTCCGTCCGACTTATAACTATATGTTCATAATTACATGATTTTCAATTCGCCAGATTTGTTCTTTGGACTGGCTGTGCCAAGGGATCTTTCACTTAATTGATGAACATGTAGAAACAAACCACTTTGTATAATATATCCAGAATCTGTTAGAATTGTTCGGAGTAGTACCGTGGTATTACTATCACCTTAATTAGGTTAATAGCAGTATTACAGAGCGAAATCAATTGATTACATGACTTTTAATACAATTCATAAGTAGTATTACAGAGCGAAATAGTGTGATACATGTATGGTTTCAATTTTCACAATATATTCAATTTATGGCAAAACAAACAATTCCAATTTGTATTCAATAATACTTTTTACACCGTACTCGTTAGCAATTAGTTTATTTATTTGTAAGGGTAGAAAAAATATTTGTATACCGTACGCCTCGTATTTTGATGAAGGTCGATATAACAATAACTCAATTAAACCCGGATAAACCTCAAGATTTATAAATACCCAATATCCGTGCGTTTAACCAAAATCTCAAATATCCGCGAGCGTATATCTTAGTCTCCGCGAGCAACGTGCTGATAACGTGTTGTGAGTCTTATTAGCTCAGTATATATATTATATAGGAGACATAGAGAGAACATAGAGAGAGGAAACAGTAGGTATTTATTCATCAGAATGTATCAATAAAAGGGGACCCTAACTTTCGTTATATACTAGAGGTTAGGGTTATACAAGCTAGAAAGCCCAATTTAGGCCCACTATGAGTAAGGCCCAATAGTCCAATAATAACCTACAACACATGTTTTGTTAATTTTTTCTTTTTTCAAAATACTGATTTTTTTAAAAGTAACTTTTACGAGGGAACATGACTTATTTCAATAAAAGCGTCTTATTTTAAAAGTGTCTTATTTTAAAAGAAAAGGTCTTATTTCAAAAAGAGTGGCTTATTTTTCGAAAAACTAACGTTTTTGTTAAAATGTTGACTTTTTTCAATTCTGTTGGATTCTAAAAAAAAATTGTTTTATTTCTAATTGAAAGTTTCCTTTTTTTTATCATCTCTCAAGTATAAGTCAAAACTTACTTATTAATCAAACATTCCGTAAAACTTATGAACACCAAAAACACTGTTCACATCACTCACCAAACATTTTTTCTGGTAAAGTGTTCTTTCAAAAGTCACTTTTGTAACAACTTCTATAAGCTGCACTTTTGTAACAACGGTTATATAAGCTGCACTTTTACAAAAGTGCTTTGTTTCCAAACGCACCGCTATATCCGACTAACAATTTTTAAAAATGTATTGCAAATCAACTTAAACAATTAATACAGAAAAAATAGAAAATTGCAAACGGCATCAAATAAATAAATAAAAGTTACGTCAACACGTAAACTGTTTCTGCAAGCTAAAACCATTTTTGTTTTCACACCAGTAAATTAGCTTTATCTAACATTTAACATACATTTTTCTCTCTCCCTTTCAATTATGATATCCAAATTCCAAATTATGGTTCTCACTTAATATGTCTCACTATGATAATTTGTTCGTTTTGTAATGATACAACAAAATTAACTTAGAGCTTTTATGATTTAACCTTCTACAAGTGTTTGAGTAATTAATTAGTAGGGTTTAAGCATCGTTTGAGTGTTTCACAAAAACGATACAGAGCCCCCGAATTATGATAAGTTAATTTTCACTCTCAAGTCAACCGTCCATGCAAACTGGACATCATACTCCAAGTGCAAATAAATATAGCGAAAAATTTTATAGCATGTTTTTCTAAAAAAAATTCATTTATAGACAAAAATCATGTTTTTAGAAATAGGCAATCCATGCAAAAATAAATAAAAATTAAACCGTCTCTGAAGAATAATCCTCTAACAAGCAAAATTAAACGTGAATTAGGCGAAGTCTCCCCAATAGGTGCATTATAAGAGTCTAAGATATTAGACAAAATTAAGCAAGTTACACGGTTATTCAACAAAATTAGATGTAATTACATGTCAAAAGACGTATTCATCATTATATTATAATAAGCCAACACAAGAAAAATTGAGGCTGCCCAATTTAGCAATTTTTTTTTCAAAAATACCCTCACTCTATTTTAATAATTACCGATATACATAATCTAATTAATTAACTATTTGTCCTCAATATATTTTACTAATTACGGATGTATCATAAATTAATTAAAAATTCGTTTTAACCTCCGTAACTATAATAAATTATACAAAATGTGAATATTATATTAAAAATAAAATATATTACGGTATTTATATCATTACGCGTCTCACACACAATGCGTGGTTAACTTTCACCGGTATATATATATTTTTAGAAACAGAGACGTATTTGTACCTACAATCCTAATTTTATTTTATAAGGTGAAAGAAAAAAAAGACTGGCTTTCACCGGAAGTTTACAAATAGTAAATGCCTCCAATAATAAAGACAAAATAGTCAACAAAGGAATGACCTTTCACCACACTTTTGCCTCAAACTCACACGTATACGGAACTGTATATCAGACATGGGGACATCTTAAGAAACAAATCCACGTTTACGAATCCCAAAATAATAAATAAATAAATGATATCTACCTATCCATCTACATATATGTAATTTAAATACATAGATAACTAAATAAATATATTTGTTACCGAACATTAATTTATATTTCAAACTATATTTTTATAGAAATAAAACATCATATTACAATATGGGTATTTTAAAATTTAACAGATTCATTTTATTTTATTGATTTATATTAATAATATCATACTTATTTTGATAATAATAATAATATAAAAGTATATATGTGAATATTTAGTACTATTACAATTTACAATATATAAAGACTTAGTCTGTCAGTAACTGGTCTAGTCACAGATACCCTCTTTTGTTCTCTCTAATCAAAGGATTTTTCAGAGTATCTAACTGATATCTCAGGTGACCATTTCTGAAATTATTTTGTCTTGTTTTTTGGAGGTATATATTAGTAAATGTTTAGTGTTTTCTTTTTCTTGGATGGCTACTTGTTTTGATGATCAGGTATACATACTTTTTAGGTGTAAAGGTGTCCAAAACTTATATATATAGGTGATAGTGAGGAGCTAATTATCATACAGTTTTAATATCTTCTCCTTTTCTTATTTTTGAGCTACATATTGATGTTGGGTATTTACTGTTTTCCTTGATTGCCAGTATATTAGTTTTGATAATCAGAGATGTTCTTTAGTAAATATAGGATTAATTTTTTTGATATAGCTAGCTTTGCGAAAATAAAAAAGTCTTGAGATTGAGCTGCAAGTTGTTACAAAGTTCTTAATTTCTCTGGCTACCTTGTTTTTTTAGTTATTTATTGGTTTTTAAGGTTTGTTTGATTGCAGATTTTTACATTAGCTTATTTGCTTTATGCTCAGCCTATTTGGTTGACCAGATTGAAGCATATTTCATTAATTCATTAAAAACTTGGAGCTTTTGAGCTGAATAAACCAGGTATTTTAGAAAACATGCCAGTTTATTTTCTAAAATCTCCAGTGAAAAATCCCCAGATGTTGTTTGTGTTACACTGTTACTGCAAAACTTGTAACTATTTCATAATAATAGTAATTAAATTGATGATACAGGTAAACTATAAAGGTTGAGGAGTTTGGGTGGTCAAATTGAGCTGCCGAGAACGGCTTGAATGTTATGGATAGTTTATGTTGCTTTACTCCACAGGTATGTTTGTTGAACAACTTATTTAAAAAATCCAATGTATCTAGGGCAACGTTGGAAATACTGTTTCGTAATCAAAATTTTGATCTTCTTAATTTCCTGCAAATGAATGAATGGTAAAGGTCAAAGCGAGATGTGTTTGGTTATTGAAAATAAAACAAGCTGGTTTTTTTAGGATCAGGAAAAAAGGTTTGTCCAGCTTAAAGCTTCTACCTTTTTCCTGCAAGAAAATAAAAGTGCGCAAACCAAATGCTACCCAATTTTCATGCAAAAGAGACAAGAATCTCACCTTTAAAGCTTCATGTAAACAAGGCCAATATTACAAATTATTTCTTTTTGGTACCTCAGATACCGTTGTCAGAAATCGGTAAAGGGAGAAGCCAAAAGGGGAATGTAAAGTATGGATTTAGTCTCGTAAAAGGTAAAGCGACTCATCCGATGGAAGATTATCACGTAGCTAAATTTGTTCAACACCATGGCGGCGAACTTGGACTCTTTGCTATTTACGACGGGCACCTTGGCGATAGTGTTCCCGCCTATCTTCAACAACATTTATTCTCCAACATCCTGAAGGAGGTAATTTGTTTTGCTTGCAACTTTTAAAAAAATAAGCTATATCTTTTTAAATTGGTGGGATAAGCTTTGTTTATCATGCTTCAAGCTTATAGCTTTCCCGGACGAAAACATCAGAAGAGGCTCAGCTTCTAACTTCTCAGAAAAACTATAACTTTTAAGAAGAAAATATAAAAAAAAACTGACTTGCAACCAAAGACGGCCTAGTCTCACCATGCTTCACTAGATCTTGCGTAAAATCTAGCTTAACAACATTGTTTATAAAAGTTCTCTATAGAAAAGGAGGTTTAAAAAACGTTCACGTTTTTTTTTCCAGAACGAGTTTTGGACCAACACAAATCAGTCCCTTTTTAATGCTTATGAGACAACGGATCAGAAAATTTTGTCGCATGACCCCGAGTTGGGTAGGGGTGGATCGACAGCTGTTACGGCGATACTGTTAAATGGTACAAAGCTTTGGGTGGCTAATATTGGAGATTCGAGAGCGGTTCTATCAAGAGAAGGACAAGCGATACAGCTTAGTATAGATCATGAGCCCAATACCGAGCGTCGTAGCATTGAGCACAAAGGGGGATTCGTCTCTAATATGCCAGGTTTTCTTCTTTTTTTTTTTTTATCATGAAAGACTTCTTCGCCAACTTGTTTGTGGAAGATTTTAAGCTCAACTTCTTTACTTTCTAAAAAGATATTATGCAGTTGGCTGCTCGCCTATTAATCTAGTTTGTTTGACTTTTTACTAGAAAAACAAGCAAGTTAAGATAGACATTTTTAGTATGAGGAAGCATGTATCTTTTGCTTCTGCCCTGTCTATTTGCTTACAAAATCCAAGAATATTTACATAATATTGTTCTTATCTTCCACAATATCTTTAGAAACAACCCTATCCTCGTGTAGGCATTAACTTAAAAAGACTTATTTGCTAATTATTGTGTAAGCTTTTAAGCTCTAGCGTTCTTTGCTTTTCTTTTTTCTTACCTTGAAAATTCGAAGGTTTTAAGTTCATTTCATCTTCTTCTTATCTGAGTCCGAGGAAAGCTAGCTGTTATTCTTAAAATGAAACAAGAACTAAATATCAAGACGAACTTACCCAAAACGAATAACTTACCCAAAAGAATGTCAGGATCAGATAGTTATTCTCTTCCATAATTGTAGGGGTTTGTAAAGATATTTCTAAGCACCCTATTATAATTGTAGGAGATGTTGCGAGAGTAGACGGGCAATTGGCTGTTTCGCGTGCATTTGGGGACAAGTACCTCAAAACACACTTGCGATCTGACCCTGATGTAACAAACGCCGACATTGACAAGAACACGGAACTTCTCATTCTGGCAAGTGATGGTTTATGGAAGGTAAATTTGTATGATACTAAAGTATATAGTTAGGGATATGCATACTTATTTACTTCAAAATCAATTAAGTGTCTGGTGCATCAAGAAAAAAAGTAAATATATTCATATTTTAAGGGGAAGAGTATTTTTGTCAAATTAGCTATACATAGAAAGATTTGGCAATTTAGGCCTATCATTGGTGCACCAAGAAAAAAGTAAATATATTCATATTTTGAGGGGAAGAGTATTCAGGCCTATCATATCTGTTTTCAAAGGTATATTTATAAGTTATCAGTTATGGTAAAACTTAAAAGTACAGCTTTTTTCACGAACATAAACGGGGCTATACATAGAAAGATTTGGCAATTCAGGCCTATCATTTATGTCCTAATATTGTGTTTTCCATAGTCTATCCTGATACTCTCTTTTTCATTCTATAGCAAATGTATAGTGTGCTTATGAGCTTTTTGTTGTAATTTTCAAGAAATACTTGGTGTTTGAAAGCCTGATAATTTTTGTTGTTTTGGCCTGAAAAAGCTAAAAATTTAAAAAGTTCACTTTTTTTTCATCACCATCCATCTTATTTGGTTAAATTCTGATTCTTGTTTTTTCAGCCAGAAAATATAGAAATTCTTTAGCTGGACACCTTCGCTTTTTAAAATTTTTAGACACTTTTGTTTTTGGTTTAAAAATTGGTACATACATCTGAACATAATCTTAATAGAAATTTTAAGCACGGGTTTTTGATAATTACGTCTCAAATTGTTATAATAAGTGGTCATGGCTTCTTATATTTACATTATTTTTTCCTTGTCTGGGTTTAAAATCAAGTTATCTTTTTTCGTAAAGTGAATTAGCTTCTTACGGAAACCAGCAAACATAATTATTATTGCTGTAATTATTATAAAAGCTGATAAACTTTTTAGCATAATTCAGGTGATGAACAACCAAGAGGCTGTTGATATAGCAATGAAAACAAAGGACCCTCAGAGAGCTGCTAAACAACTGGCACTTGAAGCTTTGTCTAGAGACAGCAAAGACGATATCTCATGCATTGTTGTTCGTTTCTGAGCATAATACCAACTTCCTTTCTCCTTTCGAAGTGTAATACCATAAAAAATGCAAGGGTATAGTCGGTATATACAACCACTTGTATAGCATTTGTCATCTTTTGCACGGATCATGGGGTGTGTTCGAAGTAAAGCTTGAAATTTACTGTAGAACAAGTCGTCTACGCATCTTTCGAGTCATCATGTGCACGTTATTTCGTTATTTTTGAGTGATGGGGTAATAGAAATTGGTAAACTTTTGTTATTTAGATTAATACCATGATATATATTTCATCCCTTTGTTTTTCATATTTTCATAATTGGTGCCTAATGTGAAATCCCGCAAGTAAATTTGGTTCGATTTTGGATCTTGTAATGTAATGGCAAAATGGGATTGAGTGCTTTTTTAAAATAAGAGTGAGATTTGTAATATTTTTTGGGTAAGTATGGAATTTTGTGTACGTTGACGGTGAATTTGAGGTCGGGCGGAGGCGTTTTTTTTTTTTTTAATATAATGGTTGGCTTAATCTTCAAAAAGATAAAGAACTCAAACATAGTTAATTATAATAAGGTCCTATTCAAGATGAGTACAATTAACGTACGGAGAAATCAGCAGCATCAAGGGAAGCTTCGTTATGAATGCTTGTTCTATCTATTTCGGCTCGATAAAAGTTTCCTGAATTGGATGTAGTTTTGGTTACTGCTCCTTTGTTTTGCAACCAAGAAGACATCAAATTGATGGAAATTATTTACTTGATGATTGCCTTCTAGCTACTAGCCTCAACATTCAAGTCTTGTTTGGTTACCGGATTAATAGTCTCGGGATTATGAGTAGACTATCGGGCAATTATAAATGATACCAGATTAGAAATACGAAATGCTAGTCCAATGCCTTGTTTGGTCCCATAGTTTTTTTAGACGGGCTACTTTATAGAATTTACTGCTTTATCATCTTTTCTCTTTTAATTAATGTTACTCAAAAATAAGGTTTCTTTATTTAAATTTTCTATCTGAGCTCTTCACCTTTCATCTCTGTGAAATATGTTTGGTTACATTATTATTATTGACGTGGCATTCATGTACCGAATGTAAAATTTTATACTTTTGGCATATACTTTTGTGGTATCGTCATACATACTCGTATCCTACCCGTAGTCGTGCATCGTCGGTTTATAATTAATTCAAATCTTTTCTTAAAAAAATATTTACTCCGTACTAATACTTGGTTGGTTTTAATTCAGTTTTCATCGCTAAAATTGTACATCAAGTAATTTTTAGTAATTTCTTGGTGACATAAACGCTACCTCATATAAGGCTATCGATAGGCTTGCCCTCCTCTTTCTCAAAATGAGCTTAAAGATATATTTTTTAAAAACTAATAGAAATTATAATAAATATTAAAGTATTCTGATAAAATAAATAATGTATATTTAAAGAGCCTGGATTTTTCCACTGCAATTTATCTGTTTTCACGTTCAAACCGTAATTTTTTTTTACGAACCGTAAGTCAGATTTACGGTTTGACTGTGAAATTACCAAATTGCCACTGCGTTGAAATCTAAAAATTTTACAGAGGCTGATCGATCAGACTTCACAGTCGATCGGCCAACCTCTCTGGAAAGTTTTCCATAGAGCTAATTAACTCAAAAAAAACATTTACGTACCGTAATCGTGACTTATTCATATTTTTTTTTCGATATCGTATATTGTGGAACTATAAATTATTCGGTCGGACTCACTCCAAATTTAGTTCCGTTTCAACCGTTATGTTCGTTATTGAATCGTCTATCATTTGAAACAAATTAACCATTTTTTCAAATGATTAGTACTCGAAACGACCTTTTATCATGTTACTCGAAACAAATTAACTTATTGGCCTTTTATAAAACCGTAAGTCACGATTACGGTCCGTAAATATTTTTTTTAGATAAGTAGCCAAATTTCATTTTAAACAAATTAACCATTTTTTAAAATGATTAGTACTTCAAACGACCTTTTATCATGTTACTCGAAACAAATTAACTTATTTATCTTTTATCAAACCGTAAGTCACGACTACGGTCTGTAAATGTTTTTTTGAGTTACTTAGCTCTCTGGAAAAAAATTCACAGAGCTTGGCCGATCGATCGGCTGTGAAGTCCGATCGATCGGGCTCTGTAAAATTTTCAGATTTCAACGCATGTGCAATTTGGTAATTTCACTGTCAAACCGTAAATTTGACTTACGGTTCGTAAAAAAAAATTACGATTTGAGCGTGAAAATAGATAAATTACAGTGGAAAAATCCAGCCTCATATTTAAAATATATAAACATTAATTTTGTAGCAAAACTAATTAAGACCGACTAAATTACCCACACTAATCGTTTTGTTGGCCATAGTTGACTTTTCCAACGACTTATTTAGATCGACTAGCATTAGTCGAGTCGTCAAGGGGACGACTAACGAATAATCAGCCAACTAGACCACTTTTTGGGGGAATTAGTACTAGGAAACAGTCACCACATATGACTGGTCACAACCCGTTAGAATAAAAAGATGTCAAATGGATAAAAAATAAATAAATTTTGATTAATATTTAAGTTTAGTGTAGGCCCTCATAGGATTATATATTTTTATTTGGTCTTTTAGTGTGTGGTACAATTTATTTTTAATTTATCAAATTCTAATTTGTTAAAAATATAAAAAATAAATTAGTTATTAAAAAATATTATATAACAATTAATTTTTTAATTTAACGATGATTAAGGGGATTGTATCATAAACAGTCAAATATGCGGATTGTTCGAAAATACCCTCCTTTTTAGAATACTGCCTTCAACAAAGAAATATATTTGATGACATCAGTTTTTCATGGTCAATTAAGACGTCAACATATAGACCATCAATTCAATATACTAATCAATAATTTTGGTAATATATGATATAAGAAATCCAAAAACCATGGTAAGTGAATAAATTAAACATTAAACTTATTTAATCTAACGGATGAAATGACTTTAATGCCCTTCACGATAACATGTTGGATGACATTACTTTTTCATCGTCAAATTAAAAGGTAACATATAAATCTGAAAAAACAAATCACTAGATCATTATACAATGTACTCGAATATAGTAACCACTAATGTTATGATATGAAAATTGAAACCGTTGGTGACATAAACGCTATACCTCACCTAACATTATGGGCAGCCCTCTGTTAGATAATACTAAACAAATACACTGCTTAGTGGTCTTTCATTCTCATTTAATTGTGTATTACGAAATTACGTGCAATTTTAACCGATTTATAGATTTTATCAAAATTATCGAAATGAATTTTTTTTAAATCTAATAATAAAATTTAACACTTGAACTATATGATAAACTTTTTAAAATTTTCATTCCGATAATTTTAATATAAGTTATTGATCGGTTAAAATTTTAGATAAGGTAAAATAAATAAAAAGGGAGAGAGAGGTCAAATTCGTTTTCTCAAATAAAATATTGCGGCACTGAAATTTATAGACATTTTGAAGAGAGAGAGAGAGAGAGAGAGAGGGTTTTTAGCATTGAACAATGGCGTCTATCAACATCTCCTGCCCTTCTCTTTACCCTTCTCCATCCAAGTTTCTCTCTTTCTCTCTTCTTTTTTTTCATTTATTTTTGTTAAAACATAGATTAAGTTACTCTGATAAAGTAATTAGTGTAGTTTTTATTAAACAATAAAACAAGCTGCGCCGCTAGCGCCTTGTGATAAAAGTAAATAACGTAATATTGCGAATTACGTATATTATGGCTACTGGGTATTGATTCTCCTTCATGGGTTCCTTTCTTCCATATCTCTTTTTTTCATTTTGAATCTTCATTTAATTTTCAATTATTAAATAAATAAAATATAGACTCTGCTGGATTTATGTCAACTTAACTTGATTTCCTTTCATTTTTTCTGTTGAATCATTGTTTTTGTCATTGTCTATCGACTAGTTAGCTGTTTCCGTTTACCAAATGTTTATCTCTCTCTCTTTTGTTTGTTTGTTTGTTAAAGCATAGATTAAGTTATTCTGATGAACTAATATTGCGAATTACCTTTGTTATGGTTATGGGTATTGATTCTCCTTCATGGGTTTCTTCTAGTATCTCTCTTTTTTCAATTTGAATCTTTAGTTTTCAAATATAAATTAAATCTAGACTTTGACTTTTTAAGTTGTTTTCTGCTGGATTTATTATGTCAACTTGGCTTGCATTTTTTTCTGTTGAATCATTGTTTTGTCATTTTTGTCTATTGAATAATTAGTTGTTTCCGTTTACCAAATCTTGTGTACAAAGTCAACCCTGAAGCAGGGAAGTAACTTGGTGGAGCCATTTTGAAAAATATTGTTGAAAAAGTAAATTTTTTTCTATGTATTTTGATCAAAATCTTCAAAAAACAGTGTCCCGCTGCCCATTTTACAGAAACAGGTCTCATATAGCGTATGAAAAAACATTATATAGAATATCGGCCCCTCCCATTTAAAATTCTTGATTCCATCACTGAGCAGCATAAGAGCAAAAGGGCCATTTGTTAGCCTATTCCTTATATTTTGTTGGGGTCTTCTAGTTGTTTGTCACATTCAGGCCTTGTTTTGTTTCACAATTTTGTAATCAAATAAGCAGTGATAGGTTAGAGCAAGGATTCGGTATGGGAGGGGCTGAAAAAACATGTTAATTTCTTCAATTATTAAAAAATTCATGATAAAGAATCGATTTTGTACTCTAAATTTGAGGGCTACTCCTAGCTCCTCCCCAGCAATAAGACCAACTTCAGTTACAGAAAGAATTTGGGTCATCAAAGCTTGAAGCTTTTTGACATTTCAAAAGAATCTTAGACTGTTTTAGTGTTTTTAGACTTAACCAGAAAAGCTCAGTTTTTTAGCTGATCAAACAAATGCAGTCCCATCTTCAAGCAAATAAGTCATGCTAGTCCTATTTAGTTTTTCCTTTGGTATCTGAACATATCCATGTTACCTAATTCTTTGCAGAGCAATCAAGTACTTCAAATTATTTGGCGGACCACATCGCATAAATTTAGTTTCGACTAATGGACACATATCGGATATTTGCAATTCTCTCTCAAGTTTCAAATTTAATGCTAGAACGAGAGCTGCCGTTTTATCAGGAAAAGGTGATCTGAGATCTCACACTAATAATACAAATGTTAATTTACCGTCTGGGATTGAGATACAACCCGATACAGTTGCCATAGGTCCACTTGGAGCTGATACTGCTCCTACCCTTACAGAATTTTCTTCTGGAGATGATGGAGACAGCCCCACTACTGGTTTCTCCTCTATACCAGAAGCAATTGAAGATATTCGCCAAGGAAAGGTTAGGCTTTGCTCATTTCTGTTTCTGAAAATTGTTCCAGTTTCGGAAACATTAATTTTTTTTAGAGAAACGTCTTGCTTGCTTGTAACTCTTAAGTTCTTCGGCTGGACTCTATTTGGATGATCAACATATAACCTGAGGATTTCTAGATTTCTTGCTTGAAAAAGCTAGAAGCTTTTAAACCTGGATGAACCTAGTTTCGTTAGTAAATGCGTTATAGCTCTTATGATAACACCTAACCTATTTTCATTGTGAAACTCAAAAATTCCCCATCTTATTTTCTTTTGAGATGCAACCAACCACGCTATTGTTTTGTAAGCATCCTGAATCAAGAGACCTAGACAAACTTGGCTTCTTTGGTTCCAACTTATATATCCGGGGATTCAAATTAAGAAGTTAATAGCGATGGTATAGTATTTCTTTAGATTGCATCTGGAAAACTGAACAAGAACAACAATTGAAAATTTATTAACAAACCCACCCCTAAACGTCAGATATAGGTACTAATTAAATGTGAGGTTGACAATATTTAGATCCTTTTATACAAATTTCTTAATACTCAAGTTTATTTAGCCATGGGTAGTGTACTGTCTTCCTACTTCATATTCATACACTCTCCGTGCATATTGTTAAGAAGTTTGGGAAATTGTTTTACAATTGACATATACTAATTCTTTTGTCTGCATGTCCAGTTTACAATTCTCCCCTCGTGTATTAAAAGATAAAAAACAATATACAACAAAAGATATAATCAGAAAGTAGGTTGTTTTTAGTCTCAAAATTTCAACATGGGTGTCATGGACAAACATTTTGGGACATCCTTTTTTTTTCTTTTCCTTTTTTAATCTTCTGTGTTTATTGCAGATGGTTATAGTAGTAGATGATGAAGACAGAGAAAATGAAGGCGATTTGATAATGGCAGGGTCAATGGTCACACCAGAAGCCATGGCTTTCTTTGTAAAATATGGAACTGGGATTGTTTGTGTTAGCATGAAAGAGGAAGACTTGGAGAGGCTGGGACTTCCTTTGATGGTAGATGGAAAAGAAAATGAAGAGAAACTTTCTACTGCTTTCACCATCACAGTGGTATGGACTTGTTTTGAGTCTGACAAAACTTCATAAATCATGACTTTGGTTCTGCTTATATGTGATAATAGTGATGGATTATAATCTATAGAGATTATAAAAGAGTTCATGGATTATAATCTATAGAGATTATAAAAGAGTTCATGAAATTTATCCCTACAAATATAGGATTCCAGGGTCAATGACATGTTACTTTTGCTTACTTTGCATTGAAGTATTAACGTCGTGTCCGAAGCTTTAGGCTTATGGTATTCTATCAGAGCCGGTTCTGTGGCAAGTCCAAATAGCCACTCGGCTCGGGTGACGGACCGAAAAATATTATTTTTTGAAAAAAAAAAAAAAACAATACAAAAGGGTGATTTTTTTTATCCAGGGTGAAAAAGTTTGGTCCAAACTAAGGTGACGGCGACCTTTGGCCGCCACTGCATACTATATGTGTTTTTGCTTAAGGTGACAGGTTTTACAAAGTAATATGACAAGTGTTTTGGACCTTTTGGCTAAACTACCCTGTTCATGTGTTCTATTTCATTTTGTACATATGTTTACCAGAGTAACAGAAGTAATGTGAAGTTGACACAAGTACCAAATTGCAGGAGAAATTTAGAACGCTTCACTGTGGTTGCATAGATAGAAACATGCAAAAGCTGAAAGTAATTTTTCTTCATTTTTACGAGATTAAATTTTCCGCCTCCTTTTTCTTAGTGGCAGTTTTTAAGGAAAGACTGGTTTGTAAAAAGGTAAAAATCTTTTCAGGCTTAACTGGAAACTAGATGAGGCTGTTTATAATAAGCAGATTTCATACTGATTCAACATGCCTTGGTGTAACTAAGGTTGACCTTGTTTGACGGTATCATATCATACTATTAATATAAGCAAACTTAAGAAAAGTTGAGGCTGCCAAATTTTGCCAAAAATACCCCCACTCTATTTTAATAATTACCAATGTACCTAATCTAATTAATTAACAATTTGTCCTCATTATATTTTCCTAATTACGGATGTAGCCTAAATTAATTAACAATTTGTTTTAACCTGCATAACTACAATAAATGATACCAAATCTGAATATTATGTTCAAAATAAAAAATATTACGAGATTTATGCCATTACGCGTCTCACACGCAACGCGTAGGTAACTTTTACTAGTAAAGTTTATATGTACATACCATTTTTAATCATATTTGTATATATATATATATATATATCAATGCAGGACGCAAAACACGGGACAACAACAGGGGTGTCAGCTAGGGATAGAGCAACAACAGTATTGGCTCTTGCGTCCAAAGATTCAACACCCGAGAATTTTAATCGTCCAGGTCATATTTTCCCCCTCAAATACAGGGAAGGTGGTGTTTTAAAAAGAGCCGGTCATACAGAAGCTTCGGTTGATCTGGCAATGCTTGCTGGGTTTGATCCAATTGCAGTTATATGTGAGATTGTAGACGACGACGATGGTTCTATGGCTAGATTGCCAAAGCTTAAGAAATTTGGACACTTGCATAATCTCAAGATTGTATCCATTGCTGATCTAATCAGGTAGCTCCTCTCTTTTAGTTTTTCTTCATATATATATTTTCAGTTTTGTGCATGTAATTAACATGTCGTTTTAAGATATATTTAAGGCTGAAACCAAACCAAACCGTACCTGAAAATTTCTTGTTCAGTTCATCCAACTCACATTCTGTCGTCTTTTAAATGTACCGAACATGAACAAGAAAATATCGTTCGTTCAATAAATGAATCAAACATAAATACACATCTGTTTGGCTCGTTAATTCTCGTGTTTGTTTGATTAAATTAATATTATTCTATATGTAAATGTATGTACGTATTATACACTAGTAATCGTGCCCCACGCGTTGCGTGTGCGGCGCGTAATGCAATAAAAATATAGAAAATAACTATAGTTATGATATAAATACGTGCATAATACAAAAAAAACATAGTTTAAAATTTAAAAGAATTTTTGGTGGTTAAAGAGGGATAAATAGTTTTATTAGTTTTTACTTTTTATATTTTTATGAAACTATGGTATTATTGTAATTAATATAAAGGTGTAGGGGCTTGTTAATTCTCGTGTTTGTTTGATTAAATTAATATTATTCTATATGTAAATATATGTACGTATTATACACTAGTAATCGTGCCCCACGCGTTGTGTGTGCGGCGCGTAATGCAATAAAAATATAGAAAATAACTATAGTTATGATATAAATACGTGCATAATACAAAAAAAACATAGTTTAAAATTTAAAAGAATTTTTGGTTGTTAAAGAGGGATAAATAGTTTTATTAGTTTTTACTTTTTATATTTTTATGAAACTATGGTATTATTGTAATTAATATAAAGGTGTAGGGGTATTTTTGGAAAAAAATGGCTAAATTGGGCAGCCTCATTTGACTTGGGTTGACTTATTATAATAGAATGATATTTACATATTATCCATTAATTATTTTAGATTTTCTAAAAGTTTGATGTACCATTTATACGTAATTTTGTTGTTTGTTTTTCTTTTGTTTTGAAGTTCTAAGTTTGATAGGTTTTCATGCATTTTTTTTTGGGTTTGTGCTAACGATCGAGCCAAACACAGCCACAAACATTTTTTTTTTGTTTTTCCCAAACGATCATGACTAGGATTTCAGAAATTTGTTACAATTATGAAACAAAACTACTGAACAAATGAACGGATCATGAACATCACTATGACTGGTTTGTTCGGTTCATTTGCAACCCTAGCTGTATATTGGTGGCATTTGATTATATTATAGTCGCCCTAAAAGTACAATAACGAAAAGTTTGAGAGTGCTATTACACAATCTCCAAGATCATTTTTGGGGTAAAAGGGGGAATAGATCGTATTTTTTTTATGCCACATATACTAATCCTATTTTGACATCAAGAAATTAAGAGCTTTCCAGAAATAGAAAAAATGTGGAATTTCTGAAAATTCTTTTGTCAGAAGAGTTTTTCATTACTAAAAATAGATTTCATACCCAAAATTATATATTCTCGAAGACTCTGATACTAACAGGATTAGTATCTTTTGCCAGCAAATAAAATTGGGTCAGACTGGGGAAATGGGATGACCATAAGAACCTCACCAAGTACCTTATTGGTATCATATTCTGCTTTTGGATTTGGAAGACTTATACCTGAATATCCCTCTAAATTCTTTTTCTTTTGATAATTATCTGGTTCAAAACCTTTATTATATTAATCAGGCATATTATATCGAAACCGACTTGCTGATGTGAAGATGTGGCTAATACTTATCAAACAGACAGCTCATTTTTCTGATTGGGAAACCAATATAGTTTTGTAAAATTATCCACTAAAGATTGTGGATCTCATTGTAGGAACCAATGGGCAACTGCTAGGTGACCATTTCTCTAAATGGTGGGCCAAAAGGAAATGTTTCTGTAAAAATATTTTACTTGCACTTTCGATCTTGTTGTTATTGTGATTGTCCTTTATGTGTATATACTGTAAAGAAAATTAATGTTCCGTTTCACTCACAGTCGGGCCACGCGTTTGGGTTGCCGTAAGCACTATTTTTATTCTAGTCTATTAAGCGTAACCATATATTTGGTGGTATTACTGTTGCAAAGGGAACTACATGAGCTACATGATATATTTCTGAAACAATGGAAAGCATCAGAATAATACACACTTAATGCTGGCAAATGAGTATTTTGTGAACCACAGCAACATGGTTCAAACCTTGGACAGAGTGTATATAGACCAGCATGCTTACCAATTGAACAGAAGAGCATGCTTACATAAATTTGCAGTAATAACCATATGTGAAATGAAACTTGAAAATGATTTTGGCAGCCAAAAGCTTAGTCGCACCCCCTTCTCTCTGTGTGTGTGTCTATGTGATTATAAATCTATATGAACTATCAAGTTTTTGACTTCAAAATTTGTTTACATTTGACAGATATAGGAGAAAGACTGATAAGTTAGTTGAGCATGCTTCTGCTGCAAGGATACCTACTATGTGGGGCCCCTTTACTGCTTATTGTTACCGCTCGGTCTTAGATGGCATTGAGCATATTGCAATGGTCAAGGTATTGAACCTTCTTTTCCAGCATTTGTTATTTTCATCGTAAGTGTATTTGTACTTCTGATTTTCAATTCCACAAACATGTTTTTATTGAAAAAGAAAATTTATATATCTCTGATACTATTATTTAAAAAAAATTCCATTGACTTATATTTAAACTGATCTCCGTTTAGTTACCAAAAGAAAACTTGTTTCCCATTTAGTTACAAAGCAAAACTTGGTTCCCGTTTAGTGGTACTTTTGATCGGCATGCACTTCAATGACATTATGTTTGATTAAATGATTGTTCAATAAACTAATTTTGCATTTGGTGGTATACACTTAAATTGACTTCTTTGTAATTGCTATACCGTTCAGTAAACTGATTTTCATTTTTGATGGGCATTGACTTCAATGCACAGCTTTTTTGATACCTCTAAATGGAAATGATAAAAGAACTTCAAAATATGTTATGTAGGGGAATTTCCCCCTATTTTAATGGAGTTGCAATGTGTGTGGACAGGGTGAGATTGGGGATGGACAGGATATCCTTGTGAGGGTACATTCGGAATGCCTTACGGGAGACATATTTGGGTCGGCCAGATGTGATTGTGGGAGCCAGCTATCACTTGCAATGCAACAGATCGAGGCTGCCGGTAGGGGCGTTTTGGTTTATTTACGTGGTCATGAAGGGAGGGGCATTGGCTTGGGTCACAAGCTACGTGCATATAACCTACAAGATGATGGCCGTGACACTGTGGAAGCTAACGAGGAGCTTGGTTTGCCTGTTGATTCAAGAGAATATGGTATTGGTGCACAGGTAATAGTTGATGATATACATATTTATATATATGAAATGTTTTTTTATGGATACGTATCTGTATGTATGAAAAAATGACGCCCTTAAAATTATAGTATCCTCGTATGTTTACGATAATCGGTTCGTCGACTGCAGGTCTAGTTTGAACTGTTATGATTTGAAAAGCTGCTTATCTTTCCTTATATTAATTGTTTAAGCACACAAGTATACAATTGTGGTAAATGTGGAAATGTATTTTTTATTAGATTTTATAAAGGTTTTCAGAAAAAATAAGCTGTAGACCTGTTTTTATTCCAAGTATACTTTTGTGATAAAATCATTAATCAAGGTACTAAACACACTCTTACTTAGAAAGTAAGAAATATTCATCTAGAAAGCTTTTAGAGCTTTAGCAAACAAGCCTGATATGTGTTCATGTCAATTAAACCAATGTTTGTTTCAACATCAAGCTCTATTTTTTTTTTTTTCTAGAAATGGTCAAAAGTTGTATCTTTGTGCAAAGATAACCAAAATGTTGGGGTTTTCCGAGCTAATATTAGGCTTGTCATTGAAATTCAGTGAGATGATTCCGAGCTAATCGGTTCGTCGACTGCAGGTCTAGTTTGAACTGTTATAATTTGAAAAGCTGCTTATCTTTCCTTATATTAATTGTTTAAGCACACAAGTATACAATTGTGGTAAATGTATTTTTTATTAGATTTTATAAAGGTTTTCAGAAAAAATAAGCTGTAGACCTGTTTGTATTCCGAGTATACTTTTGTGATAAAATCATTAATCAAGGTACTAAACACACTCTTTACTTAGAAAGTAAGAAATATTCATCTAGAAAGCTTTTAGAGCTTTAGCAAACAAGCCTGATATGTGTTCATGTCAATTAAACCAATGTTTGTTTCAACATCAAGCTCTATTTTTTTTTATTCTAGAAATGGTCAAAAGTTGTATCTTTGTGCAAAGATAACCAAAATGTTGGAGTTTTCCAAGCTAATATTAGGCTTGTCATTGAAATTCAGTGAGATGATTACCGGAGTAGAAACAACAAAATTGCTGATAATACAAATGAATGGCCCGACTTTATCTAATCTTTGGCAAACTGTGTTTTTATTTTTCTCCAAATGTCCTAACTATTTCAGAGGTTAACACATGGAAATTATGTATTTTTTCTGTTCTTGTGATGTTATATAGATATTGAGAGATCTTGGGGTTCAAACGATGAAACTAATGACGAACAACCCAGCAAAATATGTTGGGCTAAAGGGATATGGATTGGCTATTTCTGGAAGAGTTCCGCTTGTAACACTTGTTACAAAGGAGAACAAACGGTACCTAGAGACGAAGCGTGCTAAAATGGGTCATGTGTATGGTTTTGAACTAGGTCCGAATGGTATTGTGAGTGAAGAAAATCTCAACAAGAAGTTGGACGACCAAAATGACGAGGAATCAGACAATTAAACAGAACTATTTTTTTGACCGAGGGGAACAATTAAACAGAACTATTTTTTTACACAGATATTGTGTCAGATTCATCAGAAGCGTTTTAATAAAATTGAAATCATATTCTCGATTGTCGTGAATTAACCCTTTGTACCAAAGACTAATTAATTTCAGAATTATATTTTTTGGAGGGGGTACTGATGAGTATTTTCTTTCCCGTTAACTGTAAACTAACAGTACTATTTTCAGTTGGGATCGAGCTAATAAATTTTCGTGTTAGTGATTTTTTCTTCTTCTCATGGCAGAGATGATAACGTTGCATTACATACTTCTAGTTAGCAAATTCACTCTTTCGTACTTTTATAGTTTAATGTATTTTGTGAACTCCTGAGAAATAATTCTTGTTTTTAAGTAGTAGCTTGCGATAGCCAATGTATTGTTGATGCATCCGTTTGCTTGATAATGTTTTTATGATTTATTTGTGTTCTATAAGGCTATAACTATTCTAAAATTCCATATGGAAACAATTTTACAAACTATCAGGTTGGAAAGACAATTTTGAGAAACTGGAAGAGTGATAATCCTAAGGGCATTCAAATTTAAGGATTGTTAGCAAATTAAACAAACGTATTAGGAATATGGGAATGGTGATCCTTACCCAGCAGTACCCAAACAGCTTTGACTAAATATCATTGACTTAGACAAATTTGACCAAGACCGTTAGTAACGAAAAATAAAATAAAAACTGAAAAGAAAGCCAAAATGGATTCAAAAAAATCGAAAATGATTATAAAAAAATGCCGATGTCGAATTTGACCATTGTTAACCTAAATTGACCGCGTTGACAACCGTTGAACGGTGTGAAAATGAAACAGATTAGAAGATCCAGCAAAGTTCACACAAAATTTAAAAAATGAGAAGAAATAGAATTTTTTTGATTTAAATACAATAATGGAAATCTTATAAACAGTCTAATAGTCTAATATGTACATTAATTAAGGCTCGACGGTCTCATACACATTCTAATATACAATAAAACCTCTATAAATTAATATTGTTGGGACCAGAGATTTTTATTAATTTAGAGAGGTTAATAATAGATAAATTAATAATTTATTATTTTAAATAGGTTTTTTTATCGATTTAATAAATATACCCGTTAATAAAATAAAACTCATGAATACTCGTTAAACTCGTACTAAAGTCAAATACACTACTTTTCTTACTAATAAATATATTTTGTTACATCTTAAATCGTCTAGCAAAAAATTATACATTTAAATTAGGGAGTAGCTCCAACTAGATTTAAATTTTAAATAGAAAAAAAACGACTATAGAGTCGTATTTCACTAAATCACCCTATTAATGTTTGTCATTTGAAAGAATTATTAATTTATGATTTTGTGGGGACCATATGATATATATATAAGGATCTTTCGAGATTTTATTATCTTATTATTTTATCGAAATTAACAATTTTTTGCATTTGAGCAAGTCGGGACTGAAAAAAATTATTATTTTAAGGAGTTTATTAATTTACAGAGGTTTAGTGTATATTTTAGGATGAATGCCTAATACCCCATTTTTTCCAACTTATTGTTCATGGACACTTTTCAAAACTTAAGTTTCCTGCAAGGTCACTTATAATAAAAAAACATGAAAAAAATATTTAAATTTTAAATAATTAACAAAATAAATCGGAAAATTTAAAATTTTTAAAAATATATTTAAATAAAAGACATAAAAAAACAAAAAATTCAAAATCGAAAAAAAAATTGAAAAAATTTCAAAATAAATAAAATCACAAAAAAAGAGTTTGTGACCGTATATATATATATATATAGTTTGTTTCAAATATTGTTGAACTGTCGATAAAAGTTTGTAAAAAAGAAAAAAATGTCTCTAAAACAGGTCCCAAAGATAGATTGACCACTTTGTTTATTACGTGACCACTTCTATTCTCATATCATTAGAGCACAAACAACCTCAATTTGCTAATAGTAAGATCAACAAAAACCAAGCTATACAAGATTAATATTTTCCACGAAAACATGATAAAAAGAAGTTGCATGACGCATCCGAAACAAATAAATCTTCTACCCTCACTTGATCATCTATCAAAATCTCAGTTCTTCTACCACTATATTCTTAATGTAGCATTTCTCTCCTCCCTTTCCTGAATTGCTTGAAGTTTTCATTTTCCAACAAACATCTGATAGATTCTGCCTTCTGCTGACATTTCCTATAGGAATTGAGAGAGATGCTCAATGGTTTATAATGGGGAATCCGACTTGAAGGCCCACTCCAAGAAGTGCGGTACACGTGTACAATAATCATAGTTATACTCACGTGTACCACACTTCTTGGAGTGGGTGTTTAAATCGGATTCCCCATTATAAACCTTTGGGCATTTCTCGCAATTCCATATTTTCTCTCCATGCTTTCACGAGTAATGCTTGTTTATACATGTGACGTCACCAAAAGCCATAGAAGGATGGTGATGTTTGCATGTGGGGTCTGGACAGAGATAGACCTTCTTTCGAATCTCTGCCGAGCTCCCTGGATTAAACTCATATTCAACATTGTGGGTTCTTATGTGAACATGCATATTTTGCTCTCATCGGAAACCTTCACTACAAAAAAGAGTTCAACGAAGACGGAAATTAGCTACGGAAATTCCGTCACACTATATAACGATGGAATTGCTACGGATTTCCGATGGATTTTGATTTGTGAAATTTTAATACAAATTTGCGACGGATTAACTATGAAAATAAATGAGTTGACCGAGTATCGGTGGGAGTTGAAAATAATTCGTAGTTCTCAAGCTATTTCGTAGCTATTCTTTTTGCATATTATTTTGAAAAACAAAATATTTAAATTGATTTAGTTGACTTCAAGTATGGGTCATTGGGTCCACAAGGTTCGTAGCTATTTACTCGCTATTTCATAGCTATTTCAATTGTAAAGATAGTATTATTTCACATCCACACCTTTATTACAAAGAATATCTCTCTCTTAATCTTAACAAATTTTGGATTGGACCATGAAAACAAAAGTATTTAAGTATTGGTACATGAAACTGAAACTAATTAAGTATTGGTCCATTTTCCTTAACTAACCAATAAAAATGTAAAAAATCAAAAAAAATGAAAAAATTTCAGAAAATAAAAATGCAAAAATAAAAAAATATGATAAAATAAAAAAAAAAAATAAGAGGAAAAACCCTGAAAAAACACGATTTTTTTTTTAAAAATCCCAAAAAAGCAAAAAAAATCCCAAAAAATCAACAAAAATCTAAAATCAACAAAAATCCGAAAACGCAAAAAAAAAAACAGTTCAGACTGTTTTTAAAATGGTTCAGAATGTTTTTAAAATAATTCAGACTGTTTTTAAAATGACTTAAAAATAGTTCAGACTGTTTTTAAAATGACTTAATAAAATTCAGACTGTTTTTGGTTCAGACTGTTTTTAAAAAAATTTGTTACAGCAGTAGATGATACAGTCTGAAAAATAAAAAAAGTCTGAACTTTTATATATATATATATAAAAAACAGTCTGAACTTTTATATATATATATATAAAAAACAGTCTGAACTTTTATATATATATATAAAAAACAGTCTGAACTTTTATATATATATATATATGAAAAACAGTTTGAACTTTTATATATATATAAAAAACAGTCTGAACTTTTATATATATATATATATGAAAAACAGTCTGAACTTTTATATATATATATATAAAAACAGTCTGAACTTTTATATATATATATAAAACAGTCTGAACTTTTATATATATATATAAAACAGTCTGAACTTTTATATTAATATTAATGAATGAATGTATTATGAAATGATCCGTAACGAGGACGTAATAGTTCTTTGATTGATGTTTATGACTTTAATTATGTTTAACTTATGTTTTTTTCTAACGAGTATAGCATTTCATTTTTCATTACTACTTTTTTTTTTTCCTCCAAAATTGGTTCCAAACAAAAACCCTAACATTGCTGCCGCCATATATATATATATATATATATATATATATATCAGATCAATACTCTCTCTCTCAGAAAAACAACGCCAAAACATGCCGCACGATCCCTCTCTACGAGGTATATATATAACATTGTCTTCGCGAGGTATTCTACACTCCATCCCTCTCTCTCTATTTCTTTAATTTTGTGTTATAATTCAAATTCTTATATATATATATATATATATATATATATATATGATTTAATTAACACTTGAGTTGTACCATGTTCACATGATAAAGATTTGAGATGGATTTAAGCATTATTGCATTAAGAAAATGAATTTTTGAATTTGAGGTCCGTTTGGCTTTGGTATCTGAGTAAGGTGCGCGCCTGTTTCATTTACTCCTAAAATTTGTAGTAGTAAGGGATTGTTTGGTTATAACTTGCAATCTAGGCTTATTCGCTTTTTATGCTTCTAAGCTGCAGTGTATTTGGATCCTCAGTCCAAGACTGAGTTTTTTGCTTTCCTCAGTCGAAAGTTTACAATATTTTTTCATAGGCTCATCCTCAAAATAAACATCTTATTTGCTTAAAAGTCATATAACAGTCCCTCACGTGTTCAACGGACATTAATTTTTTATAAACTGTTCATAATAATTTAGTTGATTTCTGCTTATCAATAAGGACTTGTTTGGCTGCTACTTTTAAGCAAATAGGCTGGATTTGTTGAGATCAAAAGAAAACAAACTAGGTATATCCAACTTTAAACTCCGAGCCTTTTCAGGCCAAAAAACCTATAAAAAAAATCGGAATTTAAGCTTGTTAATCAAGTGCAGTCTAACCTTTTGAGCAAAAAAGCTATAAGCAGACAAGGCCTAAGCATATTGATCCGCTATATCTCTTCTATTTCAGATTTTCAGTCGACGGAACACCCATAAGAGACTTTAAAAATCTAGAATCTATTGGTGTGCCGTATGCAAACAACCAATCTATGCGTATATATATATATCTGATTTAATTAACACTTGAGTTGTTATTTTTTTACTTTTGTGGGATTAAATTTTTGATGGAGTATTAGACTTAGTTGATCTGGAAAGTTATATAATTGCCATTACAATAGCGTGCTGCTGAGCTATCATCTGGGTTTTTGGGTTATATAGTTGATCTGGGTTTTTTGATTGTTTATAAAGGAAATGGTTGAAATACAGTAATCTATCAAAAGGCTGGACAAATGGTTGAAATACAGTAATCTATCAAAAATAAAGCATAAAAGGGTCTACCAATGTTGACTTCAATGTCTACTACCCGTTGATTATGTATCGACTCAACCTAGCGGCATAGCCTTTCAAAGTGTTATAGTTTTTCTTAAATGTGCGGATAGTTTTTTGATTGTTTATAAATGTGACCTCCCCTGTGGAAAAGCTTTAGCTCCGCCACTGCTGCTGCTAGGCAGAATAACCTTATTTGCTAATTGTGCTCATTTTGGTTGTCTAATGTTCTGTTTAATACATCATGGTTGTGCTCATTTTCTGACACTTGTTATCGTACTTATTCACAAAATTATTCTGTTGACACACTCATTTGACGGCGAAGATCCTGACCTGGCTGAGTTTCATATAACTACACACTCTCGGCAAATTGGTGATGAGCTCGAATTCTGCTATGAAAAACAGCTCAAGTGCATGTAAGTCTAGTTAACTATATGTATTTTTATTTCTACATTTTTTTTAGGAGAAAAAATGTTATTTTCTTTAGCAAACTACATAATTGCATGTAGGTTGAGCATCTTAGTGAACCGTATTTGGTTAAATATCTTAAAAGTTATATGCGTTTTTTGATTTTGAGAAGTTGGTAAAAGTAACATTTCCCATTCTTATAAAAAAAAAGTAAAATTTGGCCATTGTCGTTCAAAGTTCTCTTGAGTATGTTTCGATTATATGGTATCATGCTAAGAATGAAAGATATGCAAGAGAAAGCTCTCAGGAAAAAAAAAACGGTGTTGTTATATATTATGGAATAGTTAGTGTATGAAACTGCAAGTCATGTTCTGCCCGCATTAACTTGAAGTGGTTTGAGCGCTAAGAAATAAAATAATAGGGTTAGCTACAACCGCGATGAACTGAAAGATAATTTAGATATGTAGGATATCAATATTTATATTAAAGCAGGGAGAGTGAAAATGTTAGGATTTAAAAGGTAATTTAAGGGTGTGGGGTGCTATACTTGACTTAGAATGGCCTTGCAGTGGTTGTTTTGGTAAGATGTTGAATTTTCTTTTTCTGTATTCATGGTATTCAACATGTTCTCTGCTTTGGACAATGGCTTCTCATGTCTAAATGTCTGTGTGTGCCGGGTACTAGAAAAGAGGATAACAAGGTTCAAAGAAAGGGCTAGGATAAGAGTAGAGAAGTAGTTCCTTATAAAAGCCTTCAATTTCGACTCCTCCTTTCTTTCTGACTCCATTTGGTTATGCTATACGCTAGTACTTGTTTCGGGGGCTGGCCATAGACCTACTAAGTCGCTAGCTATATATAATTTGCCATTACATTATATCTGTCTAAAACTAGTTGTGCAAAGAAAATTAGTTGTTTGCATACAAAATTAGTTGTTCATGAATAATTCCTTGCTACTATTTCTCGTTTTAAATGCAGATGACTAGGCCGGGCTATTCTCTCTTTGGCAGAGGTAGAACCTCTGTTAGCGTAGGTGGCGTTCGAGCTGGTCGTGATTCTGAGAAAATGCCGGCTGTGGTCCAATCATTGTTACAACGTATCAGTCAAAATACACAACCGTCACGAGATGCGCCAGCAGATCAATCCGATCTCGGTAACCGCGGAGGTGAGAATGCTGCGGGGGAAAGTGTTGAAAGCGGTGGTGAGCTTAATGTTGGTGTCTATGCTGATGCTTAATATCTATTATGTTATTGTAGTATGTGAACTTATCCTAGTAGGTTATGACTAATGTTTTGGGCATATAATTTTTGTAAGTATCGGTAGCGTTGATATTTAATTGGTCATGGTAGTATGTGAAATATCTGAGTAGGTTATGACTTTAGTATTTTGGGCATGTAATCTTACTAGTATCGGAACCGTTGATGTTTAGTGGTTCATGGAAGTATGTGAACCGTTTATGACATTTTAATATTTTGGGCATGTAATATTTGCTAGTATCGGTACTGTTACGTATATTAATTCGGTTAAATTTTGTTTATCATTATAGCATGTTATTTGGCTTGTGGATTAGTTTTATTTATATCTATTAATGTTTACTTAATAAATTTATTTTTTATTTAATTAATAAAATTAATTTTGTTAATTGTATTAAAATATTTTTTTATTTAAATAATCATACTAGTGTGACGGAATTGGCACGGGTTTGTCATATTGATAAATTTCTAATATATATTAAATTAAATATCAAAATAAAAAAATTATTATAATTAAAAAAAATTGCGACGGAATAGCAATGCATATTCGTGGGTAACTATTCACTTTGATACTATATTTATATTGTAATTTATTTTATATAATTGGTTATTGTGAGACTTTTGCTACGGAATTTTGTAGCAACATCAAAACTTAGAGACGGAAAATCCGTCGCTATAATGTCACTAAATAGCTACGGAATAAGATTTCCGTAGCAAACATTTAGCCACAAGCACTTTAACTACGGAATTTAGAGACGGAATTTTTCGTCACAAATAGCCAATTTGCGACGGATTTCACGTTTTAGCGACGGATATTTCCGTCGCTGTATTGCTGTTTTGTTGTAGTGCTTTCTGGCAAAACGCGCGTACTCACAGATGAATCTGTTTGTTGCCATCAAGATCTCCGAAGATAAAGCAAGCACTTCCGCATTTGTGTCTAAATAGGAAAGCCGAGGGGAACAGGTATGAGCGAGGAATATCCAAGTGTATTTGGTCTATACTTGGATCGGGACTGTCAGTTCATCCTCAATTTAAACTCATTTAGGTTGTAATTAAACTGAATGCATGTTCATCCATATACACATTTATGAAAAAACTGGAAGTACAAAAATATATTAGTAATGGTTAATGGTGATATGTACCCGGATCATTCGTCACAGATTAATATCTCTTATTGAAGAGAGAGTCTGAAATATATAGTATAAAAAATTCGTCTATCGGGATGTGGATCTGTGTCAAATGGTGTTGAGAACAATTGTCTTCGTAATAGTCGATCCAAAAAGAATGATAATCAGGTAATTGATTAAAGCTAATTGAAATCACTTTTTCATTTTAAGAGACCATCCCAAATAGGCAAATGAAGGAAAATTGTCACTATGCCTAGATGGTGGTTTAATTTCCCTCCTGCTCTGCATATGAAAATTTTAGTCTTTTTAAAATACAACAACTTTCTCTCGTACATTAATGCAATTATGATATTTCATTATGTATTTTACATATTTTGATTGGGTTATGTTCTCGCCTAAATGCTTTTTTGTAAGTCATTTTTCCAAAACCGTTTACTATCGAGTAATATATGAGTATTGCTATACTCACCTAAAAACTTTACCCAAAAATTTTACCCGCTGATGTGACGGACTACGTGCATCAATTATGGATTAACTGAAAATATGATTTCAATATCGAAACAAAAATGATTGGTACACTTAACCCGTCATATCAGCGGGTAAAGTTTTTGGGTAATTTTTTTGAATGGCTATATCATTTATGGTAATGTATTACTGTAGTTGTCTCAAGACTCTGAGCACCACGAAATGAACATTTGGTTATTTATATTCGATCAATGAATCAGATATAAATATTTCCCCTAACTGCATTTCCAATTTTAGACTTCTCAAATTAGTCCATTTTTAATTCTGGTTTTGCCATATCATAATTGAGGGAATGAAGGCTAAAGGAATGTTATTGGTCATTACTAATATTATTTCAGAGGCCGGGAATAGAAGTATGCTTATAAGGCAAGAAATACGAAATGAATCAGATTGCTAAATGGAAAAACTCCATTTAGCCTAAAATCCTAAATAGTTTGGTGGTAACGAGTCTAGATTGTCTATACCACATATCCCCTACCTATTCTTTTTGTGTCCCATTACCTATTTAACCCCAAAAAATTGAAAAAAAATCTATAATTAGTATTAGACATTTATCAATACATTTCAATAATTATTTTTAAAAGAAAATTCATATGCAATTTATTTTTCAACATTTTAAAAATTAGGTTAAAATAAACATTAAAATCTTAAGAAATTTGTCTAAACCAATATTAATATGTACAAATGTTATGAAATTTGTATAAAATATATTAATAAAGCTTATAAACTTACGAAACAATTTGTGAAAATTTAAATTTGAGTGAAAATAACCAATAGCGCATGAAAGAATATAAAGAATAGGGGGTAGATGACATTTTTTTGTAGTGACTAGTGATTAGTGAAACCGATCTAATGGATGTTGGGGGAAATAGAAGATAAGATCTTCTCAAGCTGTTAGAATTATTAATTGGAGTAATATTATTGAAAACCTTTCGTTGTGCGGATAGATGCGAACCATGAGAGTGATCAGGCAAATCAGAGGAAAAAAGAGTGAGTAATGTCATAATGAGGACCAAACTGTAATATTAAGCACAAAACAAGGGATGGACATGATAAATAAATAAACACCATGCATTTCATTGGAATGGATGACGTGTGTTGAATTCAAAGTTAGACCACACCCGCCGTGCTATTAATTATTAAAGACTTGTAAAAATAAGAAATAAAAGATACAAGTTGCCTAGTCTCCCAACCAACTGTCCATATCTTTTTTTTTTCTTTTTCTTTCCTTCTTTCTTTGCATTCTAGAAATGAAAAGGGACTCTTCTTACAGCAGCAGGAACTCTAGTTCAGTTGGCGGCCCACCGCAAACACCGGAGAGCTCCGTCTACTCTTCTTCTCATAAGTCAACCTCTTCTGTATTTAATCATAATCCGGTCAGAACCGCCTTACGGTCTTTCTTACATGCCATCATCTCTTGCTTTACTCCGCCTCAGACTCCTTCTTACAATAGCTTTGGTATGTTTAGTTTCTCTATTCTACTCACATGATATTTAGTTTTGTGGGTGATTACGTATTTGTGTGAAATATACATATGGAAACTTTTTCCTTTTTATTTTAATTTACATTCACGACCCGGGTTTATCCAAAATCCGAGGCGTGACAGCTTTCTCATGACTTGATGTCATTTACTTATTAATTTTTTAGTTGATCATCTAGATAGATACGGTTGTTGTGAATCTCTATTTGCAGATTATCTAAACATTTTCTTTGAAATATCTCTTTTTTACAATTTTGCTAATCTGGTCCAAGTCTTCTTTGTATTGTAGTGGAATGCTAATATGAATAAAAAAAATTACAAATAATCTCCGTCCAATATAACTTCCATTTAAGAAAATTCATATATCGTCAAATTGTTTGGTTTATCATTACTGTAAGCAACGTAAGCCGAAGTTTCAAGATACAGTTACGCGTTTCAGTTACAATCTCAGTTATAACTGAATTCGTCTGTAATAGTAAAGTTACTGAACACACGCAACTTTAATTACGAAATTCGATCTAGTGTTATATCTACGTGTCCGAGGCCCTCACCCGATGATTTATTGATATGTCAAGGACAGTAACGAGTTTTGAGACTTACAACACTCAAGCGTATATGCCTAAATATCTCAAAGAAATATGACAATTTTAGTCTCCTATTTTATTAAATCAAATACCAAGATTTTTCAGAATAAATTATTAATTATAAATCTTTATAATAGCCGATATCTAAATCACTCCTTAGTTCCACATCGAAGGTTTTGTAAGAAATATCAGTCAGTTGCTTCTTAGTTATAACATGATCTAATACTAGACTTTTCTCTTATTCAAGTTCTCTTATAAAGTAATGTCTGAGATCAATACTCTTAATAATTTTAGAATGTTATAGAAGATTATTAGCTAAATCAATGGCACTTTCATTATCACATCAACCAACTAAGCAGACATCCATTCATCATGCTCTAAAAGTTTGTCATTATTAGATCGTACATGAGAATTAAGACATAAGAAAACGATTGAGTCATTATGTCTCTTTCTAGTAATCATACCTTCACTTACCTCTGCCATGATTTTTCCTGGATATCGACCTTCTTGAGTCCTCAAGTAGCATACTCTCTTTTTTAGAGTCTTATCCGCACCAGTCGCAGCTTCAATTTATAACTGGCTTTGTAACTGAGTTAGGGTTCTCCACTTTAGTTGGTCTCTCAATTGCACCTGATGATTCAACTTCTTCATGTCGTTCTACCTGCTCTTCGTGGGGTTCTTTCATTAGATCAATTAGCTCTTCTTTACCTGTATACTCAAATATGTTTCGGACTACAATTTTTCCTTTGTTGCCTGCTACATTCTTGGAACAATCATCAAAATAACAAGGACTATCTTTTAAAGTAGTTATTGTATCTTTTCTACATGTGATTATGTCATTTTTCTGTTTAGGAATCCAAACCCATTTAGACACTGGCTTATGAAACCAATTGAAACACTTTATTTTCAGAAAACTTTTTAAAACAGGTTTTTTGCAAGTGTACAGCTTTATTACAATAATGACATAATTTAATGTAACTTTTAGTAGGACTTCCAGATGAAGTTTTGAAAATTTTGTAACTGTTAGAGAGCAAAAACACACGAGTGATTATTGAAAAAAAATGATAGATTTAGGTGTAGAGAGATTGATAGTGTTTAAGTTGTGAGGTATAGAGTTAGGCATATATGATTGAGTGTTGTAAGTCTCAAAACTCGTTACTGTCCTTGACATATCAATAAATCACTGGGTGAGGGCCTCAGAGACATAGATCTAGCACTAGATCGAAGTTCGTAATCAAAGTTGCGTGTGTTCAGTACCTTTACTATTCCAGACGAACTCAATTACAACTTGAGTTATAACTGATACTTGAGTTATAACTGAGGTTGTAACTGAAACGCGTAACTGCATCTTGAAACTTCGGCTTACGTTCTTACAATTATGTATTATCAAATTATTTTGGTTGATTTCAATCTACACGTTGTAATAAATAATAGCCAGGGGTACCCGTACTTGATTTTCACTTGACACTAAACACAAATTCGATTCATGTTAATATTTATGGTCACACAGAACTCATGATCACTGGTTCATGCTTCAAGAAATTCCAGTTTGGAATAGCTTCTTTTTTTCCTTCTTCTTTCTTTTCAAGATTAGGTGACCAACCAGTTGATATTATTTCAAGAGAAGATGAATCTGGTACTCTGATTTTATTCTTCTGTTATGTTCTGTATTCTCAAGATTGAAGTACTTGGCAAGTATATATATATACAGAAATCAGTTCTCATGATGTTGCAACATTAAATTCCTTTAATTAATGGTTTCACAGTCATCAATATCAAAGTCTCGTCGTGAAATTTTAGAATAAGTTTGTTAATTATTAAATTTCTTGGTTGTTTAGATATCTCTCATGAGGGTAGTGAGAAGAACCATGGCTCGAGTGGTGGAGTTTATGGGAAATCCAGTATTTCAACTCATGTAAGAGAGCCTGGGAGTGTTAAATTTACCATGGCTGAGATTTACAAAGCCACAAAAAACTTCTCTCCTACTCTCAAAATTGGACAAGGCGGTTTTGGTACGGTTTACAGAGGTAGACTTGATGATGGTACACTTGTTGCAATTAAGCGAGCTAAAAAGGTAACACGTATGTTCACTGGTATAGAGAGTTAACCCGGCGACTCAATTTTTTTTTAACCAGTGTCTATTTCAGCAGAACGTTTATGAGAAGCATGTGGGAGTGGAATTTCGAAGTGAGGTGCAAACTCTGGCACACGTAGAGCATCTTAATTTGGTCAAGTTTTATGGGTATTTAGAGCAAGATGATGAAAAGGTGGTTGTCGTGGAATATGTACCAAATGGAACTCTTAGAGACCATTTAGATTGTGAGTTTAATCGAAACTTAATTGTTTTCGTATCTATGTGTTGTCTCTCTCCCTGAGATGTGTTTGAAAGACTTGTGCAGGTACGTCAAACAATGTTCTTGATTTTGCTGCTAGGCTAGACATCGCTATTGATGTGGCTCATGCTGTTACTTATCTCCACGTGTATACAGGTCTGTTTCTGTAGTACCATCTATTTTGTTTTTCTGAGAAAATGATATTCAAGTTTCACAAAGCTATTCGAGTGAGTAAAGTATTAAAGTAACTTAAAAATAAAATAATATCGGCTTCTAGTAATTTTTCTTGAGAATGTAGCAAAAGTTTTCCCCACATATCCGCTCAGTAAAACAACTTTTATTAACCAAATCAGTCCAAAAAGTGCAATTAGTGAAGTGTTTCTTTTGCTTTGCGACAGCAGTATAACATTATTTTGGAAAAAGTGTTTTAAATAAATTAGGAGAATTAGGCTGTCACAATTAAAAGTATGCCTTGTCTAGTTATAGCTTTCAAGCAAAGCCTTTTGTTTTTTTGTTTAGAAGCTATTGTGTATCTGGTTAACGAGTTAAAGCTAATGTTTTACTGGTTTTGGGATCTGAAAAAGCATTAAACTGGAAGAATCTAGATTTTTTTCCCTGCCTGAAACTTGAAAAATTCAGCTTATTTGTTTAAACGCTGCAAACAAACAATACTTGATTAAGGCTTCTGAGCTCAGAACAAAAACTTCCGATAAGTGCAGATCATCCTATCATCCACAGAGATATAAAATCTTCAAACATTCTCTTGACCGAAAACCTTCGAGCTAAAGTGGCGGATTTTGGTTTTGCACGGTTAGGGGCCGATAGTGACTCGGATGCTACTCATGTGTCAACTCAAGTTAAAGGAACCGCAGGCTATTTAGATCCTGAATACTTAAGGACTTATCAATTAACCGTAAAAAGTGATGTATATTCATTTGGTGTATTGCTGGTGGAGCTTGTCACAGGAAGACGCCCAATCGAACCTAAAAAGGAACTTAAAGAGCGCATAACTCCCAGATGGGTAATTTTAATTTTGTCGCTTATACCTGATAATTGTTGGATTAGTTTTGGAAGGACACTAAAATTCCTTACTAAATTCTGCAAGTCTTATAAACAACACGTGGCACTGTTACTCAAGCACATGTGTCGACCTACAAGAACTGTATTCATTTTCATAAGCTGATTAGTTAAAATTTATAGAACCTCGGTTATGTTTATAGTGGCCATCCTGTAATTAAAGTGCAGGAAGTGAAATAATCAAATGGTCGATTAGTTATGTATAAGCTATGTGCCTATGCACTTTTGCCAAGATGTTCTATTAGCATAACAAAATATACATGACATAATTTATCAAAGGTTTTACTGCTTTAGGCTAGTTTTGCTGCAGCTTTTAAGCAAAAAAAACCTGATCTTTTGAGGTCCTATAAAGCTAGGCTCATCTCACTTCATGCTTTTAAACTGGTCAATCAAATGGGGTTCTCTTTTACAAAAAGAGAAAAAGTGCTGAGATTTTAAGCTGCAAACAAAAGAGGCTAGCTTCAAAGATGTTCCCAAGTATCTATTATGTGTCACATGTGCTGCACTAAGTGTGGTAAATCTTATACGGAGTATTATTTTGGCGCATATTGTTTTTCGAGTAGGCTTATCTTCTTTCTTAAGATGACGAGATGTGATTATTTGGATATTATCTAATTTCAGGCAATAAAGAAGTTTACTGATGGAGATGCACTATCAACATTGGACCCAAGGCTGGAACAATCTGCTGCTAACAATTTTGGTATTGAGAAAATTCTTGAGCTAGCTTTACAGTGTTTAGCTCCTCACAGATATGATCGACCAACTATGAGGAGATGCGCGAAAATCCTTTGGACTATTAGAAAAGATTACAAAGAGATAGTCTCTTTGGACTCTGTCCCTCTCCCATCTCATCCCTTGAAGAGCTCTTCAGTAAAAACCGAGTAAGATGGGTACTTATTCTGGAGTATAAAAAGATAGTATGGCTTTAGTTTTTGTGATTTTGTATATATATTTATATAAGCTTGATGAACAAGGTCTTCTACCGACTGTTGTGTGTAGAAGAGAAACAAACATGCTCGCCATGTCGGTGGATGGATATGCTCCTAGGACCTATACTTTAGTCTCTCTCCATATTCCTATGAATTATATGTAGAAAATATGATTGGTTAATTTATTGTGTTATGGTCTATACAATATATAGCCAAGATAGGCATAATTACACGGAATAATTATAGGATGCAATTACAATTGTAATAAAATGATTCAATGAGAGAATAAAAACCGATCCTTAACTAAGGCAATATTCAGAATTCAAATCATATCAGACATGTGATGGCGTGATTGTAGTTGTAGTTTTAATGTGATACTGATTTTGTGGAATTATTTTAACATCCCCCGCAAACTGGACAGTCATTGACAGACTAGTTTGAGAGCAAGTTGAGAATGTCGGTGCTTATGAAGATGTTTGGTCAGGAGGTCAGTAGGCTGATCAACAGATGGTATGTAGCAAACACGGTGACTTCAAATAGCTACTTTCTCACGAACAAATTGGTAATCTAGTTCAATGTGTTTGGTGCGTGCATGAAAACCCGGGTTGGAAGCCATGTATGTTGCACTTAAATTATCGCAGTGTAGAAGAATAGGAAAATCCAGATGAGCTCCAAGTTCATATAGTAATTGAGCTAACCAAGTGGTCTCTGCACTAGCGTGAGAAAGTGCTCGATATTCAGACTCGGCGCTAGAACGGGCAATTGTGGGTTGCTTTTTGGAACACCAAGAGATCAAATTGGTGCCTAGATAACAAAGATAACTAGAGGTTGATCTGTGGGTGTCTGGGAAGCCTGCCCAATCAGCATCGCAGTAGGCGCTTAGATGTACCGGTTGGCGCAGGGGACGAAAGAGCAATCCGTAATCAAGAGTACCCTTTACATATCTTAGGATGCGCTTTGCACCAGTTAAATGAGTGCTACGAGGCTGACTCATATATTGAGAAATCGAGTTAACTGCATAGGAAATATCCAGATGAGTTATCGTAAGATATTGAAGAGAACCAACGATTTCTCTATAGGCAGTGGGATTAGCAAGTATGTCGCCATCATTGGAGGTGAACAGTGTCTTCGCAGACATTGGTGTACTAACATGCTTACTATGGAGCATGTCATGTTTGACTGGAAGATCGTGAGCATACTTAAGTTGGCTGATGTGAAGTCCATCACTTTGAGTAGAAACTTGTAAACCAAGGAAATAATGCAAAGGGCCAAGATCTTTGATGTCGAAACCATGACCAAATGCATCAATGAAACCTTGTAAAAATCTTTTGTCACTCCCAGTAACCACTATGTCGTCAACATATAGAAAAAAGTACATTGTATTTATGCCATCACGAAATTTAAAAACAGAGGAGTCGGCCAAACTTTGAACAAAACCAAATGAGATGAGAAACGATGGCATACGCTGAAACCAAGCTCGAGGGGCCTGCTTGAGACCGTAGAGTGCCTTATGAAGCTTGCACACATAGTTAGGTCGTGACGAATCGACGAAACCAGGTGGTTGAGTCATATAAACATCTTCCTTGAGGAACCAATGAAGGAACACATTCTTGACGTCTAATTGACGAAGCGGCCAACCTCGAGAGACGGCAAGACAAAGAACGGTACGTATTGTCGTAGGCTTGATGACTGGACTGAATGTTTCTTCATAGTCAATTCCTTGTTGTTGATGAAATCCCTTTGCCACAAGTCGAGCTTTGTGTCTTTCAATTGTTCCATCAGGATTACGCTTGATACGGAATACGCATTTGCATCCAACTGTATTATGAGATGGTGACGGAGGCACAAGAGTCCAGGTGTCGTTCTTTAGAAGAGCATTGATTTCTTCTACCATAGTATCACGCCAAACTACATGTTTCGAAGCCTCTGTATATATACATGTAGGTTCAGAATTTTGAACAACAGCAATAAGAGCTTGTGGAATATCATGGCGGGTGGGATGAGTAAGTGTGGCATTTCTTGAGCGGGTGATCATTGGGTGTGTGGGTGGTGGACGAGTCGGAGGGACAATTGTAGCCATTGGTAAGGCGGAAACGAGTGGGGTTTCTACATCATTCGGTGCAGTCGATGCCGCTAGAACTAATTCTATTGCTGGAACTGCTTGTTCAGTTGTAGTTGCGTGGTTTCCTCCGTCCGAGCACGTCGCTGATATGTGAGCAGGGGTGTCACGTCCCGGATTTTGGATAAACCCGGGTCGTGAATGTAAATTAAAATAAAAAGGGAAAAGTTTAAATAACGAAATGCACGGAATGTCATTCGATAATATGCCAATCAATAGAACCAAATAAATACTTCAGGCCATGCCGATAATCACATTTGATTCACTAAATTGGCCTAAGGATAGCCAACGATGTTCAAATGTGACAACACAAACAAAACAATACGTTTTTAGAAAATTTCGGCATGAGCTTTGCGTATCTATGTGTTTCCAATAAATTAGATCTGTCTGAAACAACACATGACAAAATCGCAACGCGATTACCAAATAATCCAACAAGTATAAATCAAATCCAACCCAGCTGACATTTTATAAAATAGCGTAATCTAAAATATACAAGTGCACGAGATAAGTTACTCCAACCAAAAGAAAATTAATCTCGCGTTAAACGCTTACTAGGCCAACAGGGCTCAAAATAAGATAATGCCAAAATGAACAAAAAAACAAGTCTATCGTGCGCGCGATCACGTGTAATATGATAATGAGTTTCATGCAAGCACTCTAAACTTCGCCACCATCTACGTCAGCACCTGTACATCGATCGTGAACAAAATGTACAGAAAACAAAGAAAGGAGGTAAGAAAACAATCTTGCATTAAAAACGGCGCGTGCTACTAAGCACGCACACACAGTCCTAACATGGCAAATATGATATCTTGGCAAATAATAACAAAGGGCAATTGCACGAAAAACACATCAACAAATATAACTCGCAACACAAGTAAATGAACATATAATCAAGATCAACTGAATTAATAATAAAACAAAATAAAACAAAACAAAACAAAACAAAACAAGACTCAACGAAACACAAAGTCGGGATTGCCTCACATGTACCCACTTTTAGAGTCACTCTGCTCTAGGACCCAAAGTGCAATGGTTCCCTCACCCATATTCTGACACTAAAATATGACCAAACGATATGGGGCCGGCTTTAAGGGGACTAACCCTATGGTACCGATATACCTAATCCTTGCGCAAGTTTCCGGGATCTCACCGTAAGCTGACACAACTCCACCTTAACACTTGGTACTGCAATCCCTAAAATAAATGTAAAAGACTCCGAATACCAAACACGAAAACAGTAAAATCCACAATAAAACATAAAATGCACTTTATAATATTTGATGTAATTAGATAAACACATCAGCACAAAAGTATACACGGTACCACAGGAGTACACACGATATCACCACTGACACATTTTCACCACTTTCACGTTTTTTTAAAAATATTTAATTAAAGAACACATTTAAATCACCCTTTTTTTTCACAAAATCATTTTATAATAAAAATAGTAAAATCGCCATACACAGTATAATCACCATAAAAATAACGATGCGAAGCTGTTACACACACAAAATACAATAACATGATACAATACACACTAACCATTTTACATAGCTTAGCATACAACAAATAACACACAAAACCGCCTTTAAAGCGAAACCATATTCCTCCCCCTTACCTACGCAAACGAGAGCTCGTTTGTCAAATACCCCCAAACTCAAGCCGAAAACCCAACGAACAATTAGAAGCAGATCTGGACAGCCCAATAACGGTCCTTAAATGGTCCATAAAGGTAATTAAAATGAGCTAGATGTCATTATAAAAATCCCTAATTCGGATTATAGCAAATATTCCCAAAAATGGGTTTTTATAAAAGTCAAAATCAGATGAAACTGCTTACACGGATAGATAGCTCTCGAAAAATAGGCTAAGAAAACATATTTGATTGTCAAAAACGGATCCCCGATGACATCGGAATCGGCTCCCGAAGTCGCTGCCCTAAAAACACGAAAACACGAAAAACACGGCGGCCTGCTGGTCTGGCCAACTCTCTCTCCACTCGTTAGCACTTTGTCGCTGATCACTCCCTTGATTCTCTCTCTAAAATCTCCGCTGGTCTCTCTCTCTTTTCTATTCTCTATCTCCTTATGTATGTATCTATGTATATGTATATATGTAATATGTAGATGTATTATCTACATATTTAGGTTTTAGTATAACTAATTTACTAATTAGTCCACTTACTTATTAAATAATACAAATCACACCCACCACTATCATATGACATACGTACCACATACAAGCATTTCACACAAATACGTAATCACCTACAAAACTAAATATCACTATCTTATTACTAAAATTAATAATAAAGTACAAAATTTCCGAGACGTAACATTCTCCCCAACTTAAAAGAATTTCGTCTCGAAATTAAAGACATACCCGAATCAATAAATAAGTCTGGATACTTAGCACGAATCTCCAGCTCACGTTCCCATGTTGCCTCTTCGGTCCCATGGTGACTCCACAATACTTTCACCAAAGGAATAACGCGCCTTCGTAGTACCTGCTCACGTCTATCAAGTATACGGACCGGACGAACCACATAAGAAACGTCCTCATGTACTCGAAGATCAGAAAAATTCAGAATATGAGATGGGTCTGGCTCGTACTTCCGGAGCATCGAAACATGAAACACTGGGTGTACATTCGCCAATTGCGGTGGCAAAGCTAACTGATAGGCCAGATCGCCAATTCTCTCCAAAATCAAGAAAGGTCCAATAAACCACGGTGACAACTTCCCACGCCTCCCAAAACGCATAATGCCCTTACGCGGTAATATTCTAAGGAACACATGATCACCCACCCCAAACTCCAACGGTCTCATTCGTCTATTCGCGTAACTCTTTTGACGGCTTCTCGCTGTCTCTAGCTTTTGCTTAATCAAAAGAATTTTCTCTGTAGTCTCTCGAACCACATCTGGTCCTAACAATGATGATTCACCGGCCTCCGTCCAACACACAGGAGATCTACAAGGTCGCCCATATAGGGCCTCATAAGGGGCCATCTCAATGCTCGAATGATAACTATTACTATAAGCGAACTCAATCAACGCCACATGTTTCTCTCAACCCCCACCAAAATCAAGTACACACGCACGAAGCATATCCTCCAAAGTTTTGATAGTCCTCTCCGACTGCCCATCGGTCTGTGGGTGATATACCGTACTCAAATCTAGTTTCGTCCCTAACGCCTTCTGAAGGCTCTGCCAGAAACGAGACACAGAACGAGGATCACAATCAGACACAATAGAAACTGGGATGCCATGTAAGTGAACAATCTCACAGACATAAAGCTCGCATAGCTGCTCGACTTTGTCGCTAACACGCATCGGAAGAAAGTGGGCCGATTTTGTTAACCGATCCACTACGACCCATATCGCATCTTTCCCCCTACTAGATCTCGGCAACCCCACTATAAAGTCCATAGCTATACGTTCCCACTTCCACTCGGGTATAGGTAAAGGTTTAAGCAACCCTCCCGGCCTCTGATGTTCTATCTTCACCTGCTGACAGGTAAGACATTTACTAACAAAGTCCGCCACATCCTTTTTCATTCCACTCCAATAAAACTGTGTAGCTAGGTCGTGGTACATCTTGGTACCACCAGGATGAACTACCAATCGAGAATGGTGGAATTCTCTCATAACCTCCACGTGTATAGTCATAGGTACAAACAAACGATCCATAAATCTCACTTCGCCATCTGAGCCAATCCTCCATCTGTTGAGTCCCAACTTACTCAAAACTTTAACTCGTAAGTCTCTAGATTCCTCGTCCCCTTGTTGGGCCTCAATTTCCCTCGAGACTAACGACGGTTGCACCTTCACCGAGAACAACACGGCTGAATTTTTTTCTTCACCCACTTCCAAGTCGAATTCGTTAAGCACATTTAGCATACCCCATTCATTAACAGCTACGCATGCCAAAGAACACATAGTCTTGCGACTCAAGGCTTCCGCCACCATATTTGCTTTACCGGGATAGTATTGTAAGTCGAAGTCATATTGCTCGAGATACTCCATCCACCTCCTCTGTCTTAAGTTTAGGTCACGGTGGGTGAAAATATACTTGAGACTCTTGTGATCCGAAAACACGTTGAATCTCTCTCCAAACAAGTAGTGCCGCCAACACTTCAAAGAAAACACCACTGCAGCCAACTCGAGATCATGAGTGGGATAATTCTTCTCATGGACCTTTAACTGTTGGGACGCATAAGCAACAACCTTGCCATCTTGCATTAAAACTGCTTCGAGACCTTCCTTCGAGGCATCACAATAAACACTATACTCCACACCTCGTTCTGGGATGATGAGAATAGGGGCAGAAGTTAGGCGACCTTTCAATTCCTAAAAAGAAATCTCACACTTTTCGTCCCATTCGAATTTAACGCCTTTCTTCGTTAGTCGAGTTAATGGACCCGCCAAACGAGAGAAATCTTGTACGAATCTTCGATAATAGCCCGCAAGTCCCAAAAAACTTCGGATCTCGAACACACTTCTTGGTTGCGCCCAATCAGTTACCGCCTTGATCTTAGAAGGATCAACCGATACTCCACCTGCAGACACTACGTGGCCAAGAAACTTCACCTCTGACATCCAAAACTCGCACTTGGAAAACTTAGCATAGAGCTTGTGCTCTCGTAAAAGAGTAAGCACAATACGAAGATGATCCCTATGTTCTTCCTCAGATGAAGAGTATACCAGAATATCGTCCACAAACACCACGACAAACTTATCCAGAAAGGTTCTAAAAACACGGTTCATCAAGTCCATAAAAGCAGCAGGTGCATTCGTTAACCCGAATGGCATCACTAGAAACTCATAGTGACCATACCGAGTACGAAATACAGTCTTAGGAATATCCATCTCACGAACTCGAAGTTGATGGTACCCTGAGCGAAGATCAATCTTCGAAAAACACTTCGATCCTTTCAGCTGATCGAAGAGGTCATCGATTCGTGGCAGGGGATACTTATTCTTTATCGTAACTCGATTCAGCTTACGATAATCAATACACATACGCATACTACCATCCTTCTTCTGGACAAATAATATTGGCGCACCCCACAGAGACACACTAGGACGTATAAATCCCTTACCCAACAAATCAACCAACTGTTTCTTTAACTCTTTCAGTTCAGCTGGCGCTAAACGATAATGAGCCATAGCAACAGGAGCAATCCCTGGTGCTAAGTCTATAGAAAACTCCACCTCACGCTGAGGAGGAAGTTATACAAGATCATTAGGAAACACCTCGGAAAACTCACACACCACCGGAGGTAGCTCGACATCGGTAGACACTTCATCACTAACCGATAAGCTAGCTAATAACCCACCCAAGTCATCAACAACGTTCCACGACAAGATAAAAACGACTACATCGGTCCCAGAGAAAATAATACGATCACCAGAAAGAGTAATAAAAGATACACGTCTACGCTCACAATCACTAATGGCCTGAAAGAAAGATAACCAGTCCATACCAAGAATAACATCAAAGCTAGTCATATCGAGCACAAGAAAGTCGAACACAAAAGGGTATTCAGAAATATAAAGCACACAGTCACGATATATGCGATCAAGCGGAACACAACCATGAATAGGAGTTTCAACCAAAATAGCAGGATCCTGAATACTGAATAATAAACCCATAGATAAAGCAAAACGATAGCAAATAAATGAACGAGAAGCGCCAGTATCAAATAATACATTAGCCCAAGAAGAGCTAACGAATAAGGTACCTTGAATAACTGAAGGTTCACCCATGTCAGTATGAACTTGAGGCAGGGCTAACACACAAGCTTGAGTACCCTGAGAAGATTGAGAAGACCGGTGCTGCTGATAACCACCACGACTGGAACTCTGAAAACCACCGCGAACTGCCATAGAATTATGAGGAATAGGAGCCTTAGAACCGAAATAAGAAGGCGCAGTCGAATAGTTCTGATTAGTTGGAGTAGTACGAATAGGAGCTGAGGAAATGGCACTAGTTCCCCTTGACATGCACTGACTCTGAAAATGTCCTAAACCACCACACTTATGACACTTAGCCCTAGGACAGTCTCGAACCCTATGAGCCCGAGAACCACAATTATAGCATCCAGAATTCGCTTGAGGAACAGAACCCGTACTCGAATAACTCCTAGGGTGGGAATGTCCTCGAAAACCAGGAAAAGAGTCGGCCTCCCTCGGCCTCTTACGATCACCCCCGCTATTACCCAACTTACGGTTAGTCCCTCCCGACTGAAACCGAGAACTAGAGACATGATCCGAAGAAGGAAAAGGAGGCTTATGTAGCTTAGTTGCCAGAATACGCTTTTCCTCAACATCCGCCACCTCGACTTTTAACGTGCGTTCTACAAGGACATCAAAAGAAGTAAACACATGCGATGCTAGACTGCTGAGAATCTTAGGACGTAATCCCTTCTCAAACCGCTAACAACGAAGCTCCTTAGTGCTTACACTTTCTGGATAATACGTCGATAACTTTTGGAACTTTAGCTGATAGTCACGCACACTCATATTACCCTGAATAAGCTTTAGGAATTCGGTTTTCTTCGAATCTCGCATAGGCTGAGGAAAATACTCCTTGAGAAACATCTCCCTGAACCCCTTCCAACTAATATCCCACAGACCGAACAACTCCTTTCGACTCTTCCACCACACTCCCGCATCCCCCCTCAAATAGCGGACAGCACAAACCACCTTTAATTTATCTTTTGTGATTTGAAGCGACTCAAAAATATTCTCCACATCCGATAGCCAAGTCTCAGCAACTTCAGGGTCGACACCCCCATAAAAGATAGGAGGTTCCATACGCTGAAAATGCTTTTGAGCAGCTGAAGCTTCTGTTTCCCCACCAATTAACCCGCTTTGAGAACTTGAACCCTTGCGTCGCATAGTCTCTACCATAGCCCTCATAAACTGGGTCATCATAGGGTTGTTGATATTACCATTCCCATCTCCATTCGGATTTCCGTCCCCTTCATCCTCCAGATTATGAACCTCGGGTGGGGCATTATTACGAACGTCTTCGGGTGGAACCTCACGACCGGTTCTCCCTCGACCACCACTACGACCACCACCACGATTTCGACTTGCCATACGACCACTTCCGGATGCTTCTTTAGCAGTAGGATTCCGACCCCTAAAAGTACGAGCACGAGTAGGTATAGGACCTAGACTCTTACCGCCCGTACCGCGAGTTGGTTTTCGCTTAGGAGCCATCAGTAACTACACATAACCATAGCAAAAAGAAAATTAAAATTAAAAAGCTATCTCACTAAAACGTAAATAACAAGATTTTTGTTTACCACACAATGTCATCACACATATGTTACGCTCTATAAGTCACTCAAGTAAAAGTATAGAACAGAAATGTCACAAAGGAAGTATGCACAATTACCAACAATTGCAGACTTTCATGAAAGAATGTGTTCATATCTTATTCTATGACCCGTCCGTGTGTGCCTATCCTACCCAACAGGCAACCAAGGTAATCGGAACCCGGTTAGCTCTGATACCAAGCTGTCACACCCCGGATTTTGGATAAACCCTGGTCGTGAATGTAAATTAAAATAAAAAAGGAAAAGTTTAAATAACGAAATGAACGGAAGGTCATTCGATAATATGCCAATCAATAGAACCAAATAAATACTTCAGGCCATGCCGATAATCACATTTGATTCACTAAATTGGCCTAAGGGTAGCCAACGATGTTCAAATGTGACAACACAAACAAAACAATACGTTTTTAGAAAATTTCGGCATGAGCTTTGCGTATCTGTGTTTCCAATAAATTAGATCTGTCTGAAACAACACATTACAAAATCGTAACGGGATTACCAAATAATCCAACAAGTATAAATCAAATCCAACCCAGCTGACATTCTATAAAATAGCGTAATCTAAAATATACAAGTGCACGAGATAAGTTACTCCAACCAAAAGAAAATTAATCTCGCGTTAAACGCTTACTAGGCCAACAGGGCTCAAAATAAGATAATGCCAAAATGAACAAAAAAACAAGTCTAGTGTGCGCGCGATCACGTGTAATATGATAATGAGCTTCATGCAACCACTCTAAACTTCGCCACCATCTACGTCAGCACCTGTACATCGATCGTGAACAAAATATACAGAAAACAAAGAAAGGAGGTAAGAAAACAATCTCGCATTAAAAACGGCGCGTGCTACTAAGCACGCACACACAGTCCTAACATGGCAAATATGATATCTTGGCAAATAATAACAAAGGGCAATTGCACGAAAAACACATCAACAAATATAACTCGCAACACAAGTAAATGAACATATAATCAAGATCAACTGAATTAATAATAAAACAAAATAAAAGAAAAGAAAACAAAACAAGACTCAACGAAACACAAAGTCGGGATTGCCTCACATGTACCCACTTTTAGAGCCACTCTGCTCTAGGACCCAAAGTGCAATGGTTCACTCACCCATATTCTGACACTAAAATGTGACCAAACAATATGGGGACGGCTTTAAGGGGACTAACCATATGGTACCGATATACCTAATCCTTGCGCAAGTTTCCGGGATCTCACCGTAAGCTGACACAGCTCCACCTTAACACTTGGTACTACAATCCCTAAAATAAATGTAAAAGACTCCGAATACCAAACACGAAAACAGTAAAATCCACAATAAAACATATAATACACTTTATAATATTTGATGTAATTAGATAAACACATCACCACAAAAGTATACACGGTACCACAGGAGTATACACGATATCACCACTGACACATTTTCACCACTTTCAAGTTTTTTTTAAAATATTTAATTAAAGAACACATTTAAATCACCCTTTTTTTTCACAAAATCATTTTATAATAAAAATAGTAAAATCGCCATACACAGTATAATCACCATAAAAATAACGATGCGAAGCTGTTACACACACAAAATACAATAACATGATACAATACACGCTAACCATTTTACATAGCTTAGCATACAACAAACAACACACAAAACCGCCTTTAAAGCGAAACCATATTCCTCCCCTTTACCTACGCAAACGAGAGCTCGTTTGTCAAATACCCCCAAACTCAAGCCGAAAACCCAACGAACAACTAGAACCAGATCTGGACAGCCCAATAACGGTCCTTAAACAGTCCCTAAACGTAATTAAAACGAGCTAGATGTCATTATAAAAATCCCTAATTCGGATTATAGCAAATATTCCCAAAAATGGGTTTTTATAAAAGTTCAAAATCAGATGAAACGACTTATACGGATAGATAGCTCTCGAAAAATAGGCTAAGAAAACATATTTGATTGTCAAAAATGGATCCCCGATGACATCGGAATCGGCTCCCGAAGTCGCTGCCCTAAAAACACGAAAACACGAAAAACACGGCGGCCTGCTGCTCTGGCCAACTCTCTCTCCACTCGTTATCACTTTGTCGCTGATCACTCCCTCGATTCTCTCTCTAAAATCTCCACTGGTCTCTCTCTAAAATCTCCGCTGGTCTCTCTCTCTCCTTTCTATTCTCTCTCTCCTTATGTATGTATCTATGTATATGTATATATGTAATATGTATATGTATTATTTACATATTTAGGTTTTAGTATAACTAATTTACTAATTAGTCCACTTATTAAATAATACAAATCACACCCACCACTATCATATGACATACGTACCACATACAAACATTTCACACAAATACGTAATCACCGACAAAACTAAATATCACTATCTTATTACTAAAATTAATAATAAAGTACAAAATTTCCGAGACGTTACAAGGGGAGGTTGATTAATGGATGCGGGTGGTTGTGTCGATGTGGATCTAACAATAAGAAGCACCATGGTTGTTTCTTCTGATGAATGAGTCGATGTATCTGTGTTATTGACATTAGAAGTAGACATATATGTTTGAGAAGATATTGTCGGTGAAATGGACAACGGGCATGGACTCTGTAAGAGAACAAATTCCAACGGATCGGGAGTTTGAACCTGTATATTTTTATAAGGACAAAAGTTTTCGTTGAAAATAACATGCCTAGACACGTACAGATGACCAGTGGTTGGATCGAGCCAATATACCAAGTTCCTTCTTTTACATATAGAACGTAGAAACTTACCACTTCTTCACTCGAATCGTAAAGCTTGAAAAATGGAGAACCATTGCTATTACTCGTCGAATTTGCGTTAAAGTAATCCCAACTATCGATAGATTGCAATCCCTTGTATCTTGCATATACTTGATAATTAATTTTTGAACCACCGAATGTTAATTTGACATGTAAATTTCCACCCGAATCATGACGAGTAATGTTGAGGACAAAATAAGTCCAAGCAGAAGCTAAGAGGCCGACGTCTCTTTCTTAGGAATTCTCTGTAGATAAATCATTCTATTAATCAATTTGGAGTAGGAGAAAAGTTCCATTACAACAAAAAACGCGTTTTAGCGATTGATTAAGCAAAAGCTGATTTTTTTGTGTGGAAAAAGTGTCCAAGAGGAATTCAGCCAAATATGATGATAAACTTCCCATTACGGGATTATAATTTGCTTCAAAAAAGGTCGACGTCTCTTTCTTAGGAATTCTCTGTAGATAAATCATTATATTAATCAACTCGGAGCAAGAATAAAGTTTCATCACAACAAAAAAACGTGTTTTGGGGATTGATTAATAAATTACATCGATTTTTGTATACATTCGCTTTCCTTGATTTACAAAATCATATGCATTAGAAAGTAAAAAGGAAATGACGAACCAACATTGCAGCTACTGAAAAATGAATCAAGTGAACAGCTGCTTTAAATTCGTATTAAATAATTGAATCTAGAAACATTTATGGAGCATACTGGGCAGTTGTTTCAGGATGTATTTCTTCAGAAAGTATATCAACTAGAAGTTTAAAAAATAAGAGTTTGGTATCCCAGTTTTTCTGAATGAAAGCTTGAAATTTGAAATAACATGAACACCATATCATTTTCATCATTATAAGCTTTAAAATCGGAAAACCACTCAAAGATTGACCAATGATGTAAAAGTTAACTTAACCAAACAAGCCTAAAGAAAGTTCGAAAGAGAAGCAAAAAGCAAACATATCCCACCTGAAGCATATATATACCAGACGAGCAGTTCGATCCAGCTTTTCCTTGAGGGCATTGAAAAACCAGCCAATCAAAGAGGAAACAATCAGTACTTTTCTTTTCATTTCGAACCCTATCATCTTTATTTGATGAATTAACAAGTTCAAATGAAAAGTACCACCAACCAACTTTTGGAAAAGATATAAACTAATGGGTCGCCGCTAATATTAGTTTTTCTGATGGCATTGCACCAAAACGAACGTAACACTTCAACTGGACTTTCCTTCCTCTAAATGTCACATTATTTAAATCCATTATTAATTTTTCTGTTGCCTCTTTTATATTCAGTGCATAGATCTTTGTTTCTCCATAGGTAAGACATTTCTTCCCTTCAGAATCGCTTCAAGAAATTACATTTTTCATTTCATCTGTCGATATAGAATCAGAGATATAGTGTAAGTGAATGACATTTTTCAATGCTTATGCTGACACCGAGTGAATAAGCTTTTCCTCGGTCTATCTGCAAAAAAGAATACAGTCTTCCTTCAAGCTCTACTAAATTTGTGGTACTTCCCTCACACTTTACGCCTTTTCTTTTAGGAAAATGATCGAATTAAATCTAGGAGGAAACTCTCAGTTTTGGTTCGCCTTTTCATTTATATTAGTTTAAAAATCAAAAGAAACATTATTTTGAATGATGGTTGCTAAAAAGTAAATTTTGTTTCTCTAATAAGATTTAAAAACAACAAAGACAACTCTCCTAGTCCTAGGTTCTTTAAAAAGGAGACTTCTCGAAAAAAACAAGAAAACTATCTCGGTAACTAACTGAGCACATTAGTAAGCTAATTTTCAAGAACTATAACCTCGCATTCACACATACATAATTTGCAACATTCAAATATCTTACTAGTTACTATATAAAGAGGAAGTATATAGGCAAATATGATCAAAGACTAAAAATACCATCTTATCTTGTGTCCTCGTCGATCCAATGCCATTGAAAAAACCGAAATATCAAACTCCAGGCATGATCTGAAAACAAATATTCTCTAAAAATGTTACCTAAGATCAACATAAAAAATTAAACTATTAATATTGAACTCGGGTTCAAGTTCAAGGAACACACAATGTCCTGAAAAACATAATAAAGAACGAACTAATACAATATTTGAAATTTAGAATACATTTGAACCCGCTCATTTGTCAACCTCAGATAAATAATTTTTTGCATCGGAAAACACAACTCTGTTTTCTGAAGACCTTGCACATTTCCAAAAGATAGGTTTGATGGAGGCTCGCATACTGCAGTAGAAAAGTAAAATAAAAACTTAGTCCCTTAAAAGCTAGTTTCAAGATTAGCCACGAAAACTTTCTGAACCTGTAATTTTGTTGTTAACATCGGGTATGGGCAAATTGCCGTCTCCTAAGCATATGACTGGTAACCTGCTTCTTTCAACCTTTTTCGATTTCTGGGTATTCTGAAAAGTTAGAACACTAGTAAAATTAGTAACCAAATTAATCGAAAGATTCAAATGAATGATTAGAAATGAAGTCTGGTCAGAAAGAGAAAGCTTACAAGATCTACATTTGACTCGGTTGAAATGGCCATTGAAGAAAAGCTATGTGGCAAATCAACTGCAAAAAAAGGCAGTGTAAGTAGTTGCATATGTCTGGCGTTATTTGTAGCCAAGCAAGTTTTAGTAGAGAGTTATAATCATGACTTTTAACCCTAAATGGATATGTGTACGAAATGAATTGGATCATTGTACTGCTGTTGTATGGAATTTATAGCTCACTGCTATATTAAAACTTAACCATTTTTATCATGAGCAATACATCCCATCTTTTTGGGTAAATTACATTCCATCTCCACACTTTGAATCCAGTTTGTCTTCTCTGTTAAATTTATCATTTGTAAACATTTCTGTCGTATACATGCTCAAACACTTTCTCATACAACAGAGACTTTAATGGTTTTGTTTATTCCAATCTGTCTTCTATTTTGAAAACTTAATCACCGCAAAAATGTGTTTGGCAGATAAGTTCCCAAAATTATAATACTGATAACATCACAGTTTAGGAACGTTTTTTAGGAACTTCGTTCATGGAAATTGAAATTACGTGCAAGCAGTACATTGTCTAAAATTTCCTGTACAATATCAGCCAAAACAATTTTTTGTTCAAATTGTTGGAAAATTTTAAAAAAACACTGTTTAGACCCAAAGCAGTGAGAGAACAAACCAATCAGAACCAGGATTCAAACAAATAACTGAAAAAAATATAAGAAGTTAATAAATGGACCCTCCATTTTGTGGTTATTTGATTGAGCAGAATACTGTGAGAGATATGCCAGACCAGAACACATGGGAGCCGAGGCAGATAAGGAATCAGGTGATGAGGATATGAGCGAACCCGAGTCTTATTCAAGCGACGACGAGGCTATAGCGGGACCAGCGGATCCATAGCCCTCCCTCTAGATATAAACAGTTTGATTAGCAAGTGTACATAACTGGTTCAATATCTGCTTTAGAAATTATTCAAAAACAAACAATTCACTGTGGGAAGTCCCCACCTCTGCTGTTAGTAATTACTGCGTCTGCTTGGTTAATATGTACAATTTGTTTATTTCCATTGTAACTATATGCTATTATTTTGTTAATATATTTGTCATTTTCATCAGTGTTCGATCTTTAAAATTATGTCTTAACTTTTGGTTTCTTTGTTGATTTGTGGACTATGTTGTGAGCAAGAGTGATAATGAGACGAAAGGAGACGAAAATGGTCCTGTTCAGCTGCGTTTTGCTTGACTTGCTCATTTTAGTTTCGTTTTTTGTGACGAACTAAAGAAACGATAATAGATTTCGTCTGGTGTTCGTTTCGGCTCTTGAACAAAAAAATTTGAAATTAGATCGTTGCAGATCATTTTCCTATTGTTTTCTCATAGTTTTGGATCGTTTGCAATCAAGTAGACGGTAGACCACCAGTAATAGGAAAATATTAATTAATTGTTGACTAACGTATATATACCAAACGGCGGTTGAAGAAAGCAGTTAGACGATTATAAAGACATTCATATTTGTTTATATGGGTTTTATTGATTGCAAACACAATCCAAAACACGTTATTAAAGAAAAAAGTTTCGGAGTTTTGTACAGTTCTGGCTTGAAACTCAACTATGATGACCTATGTAATCTATTTTATTACTTGTTCTTTCATTGAATTGCTCTTTCTGATTGCAGAATTATTTACTTCAATCCGTCAAGTAGCACGTTAAAAAAGGTAAGAAACATCTCTCTAAATGATTCAACCACAAGGTCCACAACATTGGCGGGACAATCAAAGGTGAAACCACTTGTGGAGTATCCGAACAGATTGCCTCTTCGGCTAATCGAGCCCCAACCTAGTTTTGGCTTGAAACTCAACTATGATGACTTGTTGTAATCCATTTTACTACCTGTTCTTGCATTGAATTGCCCTTTTTGACTGCAGAATTTCTTTACTTCAAGTCGTTTTGTAGCACGTACGTTAAAAAAGGTAAAAAAATCTCTCTCTAAATGATTCAACCACATCACTGGGCATATATATAGGGATGTGCTATGGTATGACATATGCATACTTAGTTAACATGTCTGCATGGGATGATCACGCAAGTGCTCCAGTGAAGTCCGTTAAAGTAGGAAAAAATACGTTTATTGTACTGTACTACTAGCAGTTAACGATTTAGGTACTGAAATACCAATTTTAATAATTGAGGTACCAAACTACGCAAGTGCTCCAGTGAAGTCCGTTGAAATATCAATCTACTTTCAGACTTAATTGATGAAAATCACAACTCTAATTAAACTATATATTTTTGAGTGGATAATGTTGTGAATAGGTTGGAATCCTAAATTATGAGATACAATTATGGAATTAAAGTATTAGATAGTAACTCGTTCATGAATTAATAGTTAAAGATTTGAAGTTTATTTGAGGAGCACGAATTCTCTCTATAAATATTAGAGGTTATACATTTTTAAGCGAATCTAATAATGGTTTGGTAATTTTAATTATTATGACGTGAACTGGTTGGTTTGCTGAAATTCAAGGTTTAGTTTAATAGAAAATCGACTAGTTTGAATTGTTTTGGTTGGTTCTTTGCATACACCGTTAGTTAGAATCGGCACCCGACCCGTAAAACTCAATACATGTTCCGACTTGACAAAAGTCGGGACCCGAATCTTTCGAGATTCCGTAAGGTCTGGATATGTTTATCCCGAGTCTCACAACATTTTTTTTTTTACCAACATGGTCATTTTATATTAAAAAATTCATTCGAGAAGTAATAAAATATTTCAATGTGGTCTAAACATGTTACTTGCATCAACCATAATCATATTTTTGATAACTGCACTACTAATAAATACGAAAAACGATTACTATTTAGTAAAAATAGAGTGATGAAACTAATAAATAATTTAGTAAAATAATAAAATAATTTAAATTGAATAGTTTTTTTTATTAGATTCTTTTAGTATTTAGTTTGAGGGGAAATTCACTATATTTATCTCGTAGCAACTTATATTACTCCGACCTACATCTATAGTTTCATATTTTTTCTAGTTACCACTTTTTAATTATTAACGTCATTATCCAATCCAAAACATAATATACTTAGTTTCTCTCTTCAAAATCGAAAAAAACTAGTTTTGAATCAGAATAAAATTCTATAAAACCGAAAAAATCACAAAAATCATAAAAAATCACAAAAATCACAAAAATCACAAAAAAAATGTATTTTTATTGAATAAATCATAAAAAAATGTATTTTTCTAAAAAAAACACAAAAGAAATGAAAAAAAATCACCAAAAATTATTAAAAAAAATGAAAAATATCACAATAAATGTATTTTTCTAGAAAATCACTAAAAATAATTTAAAAAATCACCAAAAATTATAAAAAATAAAAAAAATCACAGAAAATTTATAAAAATTAAAAAAATCCCAAAAAATTGTAAAAAGCGCATTTTTTGTCAATAGATGACTTTTTACACCGACAAAGCTGTTTTTCATCAACAACTAGTTTTTTCACTAAAAAGTGGCATTTTCACCAAAAAGTGGTATTTTCACAAAAAAGTGGTTTTTTCACCAAAAATGGGCTTTTTCATAAAAAAAAATGCATATAGTTTAATAAAAGTGCATTTGGTTAAATCAAAATTACATATAGTTCACCATAAAGTGCATATAGTTTAATAAAAATAGATATAATTTAGTCAAAATTGCATATAGTTTAATACAAATACATATAATTTAGTCAAAATTGCATAAAGTTTGATATAAAGAACATATAGTTTGGAATAAAAGTGCATATAATTCAATCGAAAGTGCATAAATCTCAGACAAAAGCGAATCCACTTCGACACAAATTTCATATAATTCAATCAAAATTACATACAGTTCAGTCAAAAGTGAATATAGTTCAATCGAAAGTGCATATAGTTCGGTCAAAAAAACATCTAGTTCAACACAAAGTGCATGTAGTTTTATCAAAATTGCATATAGTTCAACACAAAGTGCATATATATCAATCGAAAGTGTATACAATTCAGTCAAAAGTGCATCTAGTTCAACATAAAGTGCATATAGTTCAACATAAAGTGCATCTGATTCAACACAAATGGCATACAGTTCAGTAAAAAGTGTATCTAATTCAACACGAATTACATACAGTTTAATCAAAGCAGCATCCAGTTCAACAAAAAATGCATACAATTTAGCCAAAAGTGCATAAAATTCAGTCAAAATTGCATTTGATTCAACACAAAATGCATATAGTTCAATCTAAAATGCATATAGTTTAATTAAAATTGCTAAATATCGTATAGTTCACTACAAGTGCACATTCTTTACTTCAAATTTAAAAAAAAATCAAATCCGGATGAATTCGAACCACCAAACTCTTGAACCTCGGTGTTGGTGGAAGCGCTCTTACCATTTTAAGCTTACAGATGTATATAGTCACTAAACATGTTGAACGATGTTCTTCAAATCGATTATTTTAATGATAACAAAATTTGTAAAACATAATAAAAGCTCATTTTGCGTACTAATCATTTATCTAGCATGTTAAAGGCTCAAAATGATAGATTACGTAGATACGAAGCCAACGGTTCAAGCGGAACCTCAATCGGATTTGAAACGGACTAATTACGGGCTTTCGAAGTATGTCGAGAAAACCGAAACATTGCCAGAACAAAAAAAAAAAAAAAAAAAAACGACTGATCATGAGGGTAAACGATCGATCATTTATGAACTTATTTCTTCTAGTGAGCAAAGAACAAAAACGACCGATCATAAGCATAAAACGACCGATCGTTTTAAGTAGGAATTCTTCCAGTGAGCACAGATGAAAAACGACCGATCGTTTTTCAGAAACGACCGATCGTTTCTGTAGAATTTCAAATTCCAGCTTTTCAGCTTATCCTGAAAAGTGGGCGAACTGCTGCAAACAAGTGGCTAATCTACTCAACAACTGCCATCGGTCATGCATTAAATGATGGACCAATTTGGCTCTACAAATAAGCCACAAATCGAGTGTAGAAGGTACCAAATCAACACTCAACAATTAAGCAATTCTTACAAAGAAATTCTTCAAGTTTATACTACTCATTTCTCACTTGTATTCATAAATATTCTCGAGTGTATTATTATTGTAATCTTATAAACATCGAGATATTAATTGTTAGTGAATGATCCATTCAAATTTAATCTTGTAAAAGAGTATTTTATAAACTCATTTGTGAGCGAGTGATCGGGTAGAGGCTTTATAAGCAAGTGTAGCTTAAAAGCTCTAGGTCTTTTCATTCGGGATACTCATAGAGTGAGGGGGAGCTTAATCGGTTGATTAAGCTCGTTAGGTTGTAACCTTGGAACGAGATTCTAGTGAAACACTCGGTAGTGAAAATACCGAGGAGAGGACGTAGTCGCGTTTTGCCGAACCTCTATAAATCTTGCGTTATTTCTTTTCCCTTAACTTTTACTTTTCGCATTTATTTATCGCTCATATTTATTGCTTGCGTAGATTAAATTAGAAATTATTTGTTAACGAAAGTGTTTAAGTTATATAATCCACTAATTAGCTTAGTTAATAACCCATAGTTTTTATTCCGCGAAAAACGTACGAAAACCTTATTCACCCCCCCTCTAAGATTTAGACACCTACGGACCAACAAAACAAAATCATACAAACATGTACATTTAAAAAATCATTCCGTCTCCATCTATAAATATAACAAATAGGCAAGTAACAAACCATCCACCTAAATTAAAGTTAGTACTTTTTGTTGGTGCAGACGTTCTTTGCCACTTCAACCTTACGAATCAATTTAATAACTTATAAATAAAAACATATGAACCTAATAGACAAAAACTAACCATACGAAAACCAACGCCTTAGCCAATAAAACATAATCAGTGCCTACAAAACCTCATATATAAAACCTATAAAAATCAGTTCATACTATTTATATACATATATCAATTATTACTACTCCACTAGCAACTCAGATAAAATTCAAATAAATACCTGCACACTTTTTTGCCAGCCCTAAACGAGCTTTGATTCAGAACCAAACAGACCTAAATCGATGTTCGTTTCAGCCTTAAGGATGCCCCAAAAAGGAAGCGTGGGTGAAGCTGCATGCTTGCCACCTGACACTTCAGAGGTATGGGTCGCGCGCGGGCTGCCCCAGCTCCCAACGGGCATAATTTCAAACCTAAACAAATATTTAACACTATAAAACTCCATAAAAAAACCTTCCAAAAAACACAAAATTGTACATGTTAATGACCAAATTAAGCAATGTTTCACAAAAGGGATATTTTCATCCCGAATCGAGGTCTATTTCAGCTTCCAAACAGATTTTAATTTCAGCCACAAATGGACTCCGTTTTCAGCCTCGTATCGAGGTCTATTTCAACCCCAAACGGAGCTTAATTCAGGCCCCAAACGGAGATTAATTTCAGTCTCAAACATGGCTTAATTTCACATACACACACACATATATGTATACTAGTAATCGTGCCCCACGCAATGCGTGTGCGGCGCGTAATGCAATAAAAATATAAAAAATAGGTATAGTTATGATATAAATATGTGGATAATAAAAAAAAAATAGTTTAAAATTTAAAATAATGTTTTGTTGTTAGAGAGGGATAAATAGTTTTATTAGTTTTTACTTTTTATATTTTTATGCGAGTATGGTATTATTGTAATTAATACAAAGGTGTAGGGGTATTTTTTTAAAAAAATAGCTAAATTGGGTAGTCTCATTTGACTTGAGTTTGTTTATTATAATAGAATGATATATATATTTGTTGTGTGACATATTAGCTCGTTATAAAGATATATAGAGATATGTATAGATATAGAGAGAAGTATGAGAGAGACAACAACATGGTCTTTATTAATCAGAATTCATGAATACAAGGGGATGCTAACCTTCTTTATATACTAGAGGTTAGGGTTATACAAGATAGAAAGCCCAACTTAGTCCCACTATGAGTAAGGCCCAATAGTCCAATAATATCTTACAACACTCCCCCTTTGGACGTCTTGAATTCTTCGTCTTCATGCAGTCGATCTGAGTCGAGTTCATTCGCAGTGCTAAACACATAAAAACCTTAGGGCCGGAAAACCCAGTGTGGGACAAAACCAGTACCTAGGAGAAACTGTGTAGCCGAATGATATAGGCCGAAATATCATGTAAGTAACTAACCACAAAAACAGTGTGCCTCATCAAAACCTTGTCAGAGCAAATCCAATGGGAAAATCTCTGATCGAAGGAAAAAAAGTGCAACAATGGTAGTAGTAGGGATCAACCACAAAACAGGTGCCTCATCAAAACCTTGCTAGAGTAAACCCAGTGGGAAAAATCTCTAATCGAAGGACAAAATAGTACACAGTGGTAAGAAGTATACAACAGGATACTCCCCCTAATTTCGGCAATCTTAAGTGAGATATGATGGGAACGTGTCTCGCTAAAAACCTTGCCAAGGAAAACCCAGTGGGAAAAAACCTTGGTCTAAGGACAAAAAGAGTACACGAGCATGCGACTGGATGCTCCCCCTCATTTGCACACGACAGGGTGCGAGGATTTCGACTAAGTAGTAATTAGTGCAATAAGCATTCACCTGGATGCTCCCCCTCACTTGCACACGACTGGGTGCAAAGATTTCATATTCCAAGAAAGAGTACGAGCATTCGACTGGATGCCTCATTTACTTGCACACGACTGTATGCAAGAAAATATAACGTGGAATAAAACGAGCATTCGACAGGATGCTCTTAAACTTCATATGTGAAGATTTATTTCGACGATAAATGCTAAATAACATAATGTAGTCATGTCTCTTTTGATCGATAACAACAAGTTGTCTTCTATGACAAGTGTTTTATCTAGATCGTGAGACTGAGCATATGTAATTCAAATATGGCTAGTACTAGCTCGAAGCCATATACACTCTCTAGTCGTCTCATAGAGCACGAGATCAGAGTGATTCGTTTGGAGTCATTCCAAGACCTCCAAGATATCGTCTTATTTCTAATGACAAAGACATACCATGTTAGGAATATCCCTTATGCGGGTTTGATAAGTAACCAGCATCGGTATAACCGAAAAAGGGTTGCGTTAATTCGAGTACCGAAGGGGGTAGGTACACTCGATGACGCAAAATGGGATAAACTAGCCCACTTCCAAAATTACCATAAGGTAAGGGAATGTGTCTTTAGTGCCATTTCGATGGCAGCGTGTTAGCGCGATGCTGTGTCGAGCTATACCATTCACAGCAGACGAGATGTTCTTCCTAGTACATTAGACCAAGTACAATGATGCGCTTATTGTACTTAGATATGAACATCATGGTTCAATATCTCTTTGTCGTCTCATCAGGGACGAACCGGGTCTATATCAATGTCTAGTGATCGAACAATCATGGGAGAATCTGACGACTTAGCGTCATAATGACTAAATCGTCATAACACCTTCTGGGTGTAGTTTGAATCATGGACTTAGATTCAATCTTTACGAGACTCGATCATCAGGCCGAGTTACTACCGTGTCTTCCCAAGATCCTTCATCTCGAAGGCAAATCCAAAAAAATGGATCGCGTAATAAAACACGCAAGGGCATAATACTTGTTCAAGTATCCCAAGATAATCAAGTACTCACTTAGGCGGGTATACCACATCCGCTTGGATTATATTAATTCATATAGTGAACGTCTCATTTAGTTGAGATCGTGTTCCGTGGTCAGGAACTACTTGATTAAAGCATATGAAGTCACATAGGGACCTTCATCTATATCTCTTTGTCTAAATTCTCATAGAGATAAAATAGTGACCACAATCACATGCTGCATAATCAGTTTTTGGGAAACTATTAAACTGATAAAGTAGGGGACCGTTATAACATCCATTACGAGGAAATCAACCATCTCGTAATCAATTCCAAGGTGTGAGAGAAGCCTTGCGCTACTAGGCGAGCATTCTACAATCTCATTATTCTCATCAATTTTCCTTACGAATAACCAAATAAACGAACTCGTTTAACATTGGTGGTGTTGGAGCTACTGGTCCGAACACACTTTCGCTAAGGAGTCTACTTGGATTGCAAGTTTCTATTAGTCCAGTCTATTCTACGTTGACTTCAGGCAACGGTACATGGTTCTCTGTCATAATTTGTTCATATTATCAGTCGTCACCGAATATATAAACAAGTAATCAATGACAGTCTCGTTTCGCTATAATATCGTCTAAGATATCATGATCGACAGATATTTCGAGATTCTTATGATGAGGAGGAAATCACACATCCCATTGATCCTTTATAATCTTGTGCGACAAACGAGTTTCAGTTCACCACCTCTGGGGCTGAACGAATTTGGAACCGGTCGACTTCCTCGTATCTTGGGAAGGACGACAGACTGACGGCCAACGGCAGCGTCCTTTGCTTAGCGGGTTCGGCCAAAGCAACGTGTTACGACATGAACACGGCGTCCGACAGGGACGTCTATCCTTGCAAGCATTTTGCAGCAGGTATAAATGATCTCGTGACATCTCATAAAATCATTAAATGCGTCTAGCATTTAGTTAGACTTGAGGGAGTCTATGCACTTACTTATCACTAAGTGCAGTTTTGGGGATCAAGCTAAGACTGAGTGGGTTATGCCACGTTACTTCACGTCGTTTCTTATCAACGGTAATGTGCAAATCTCCCCCTAACGACGGGGAGAATAGTCTTAGCGATGTCACTTTCGCATATCATGCGGTAAAGAGATCGCTTGCCAAGGTTACTCTATCAAATGATAGGCAGGGGATTCATAATCGACTTATGTCCCCTTCAGAGGTCCATATTTTGAACGCTATAGCGGCTCAATCAAAATATTAATTAAGCACTCCAAACACGCGTTAATACGATACTTCTGGCTCATAACCAGTAACCAGCTGGTACGCATATGATGTTTGAGTGTCTATGGGCCTCATAACGGATCAATGCAGCAAAATAGCATAACCCCACACGGAAATATAAATCTTAGTGCGCAAGACCAAGAAGTGCGTGCAATCATTTGCAGTCACATCATCAAACTTTCCGTGAGTCCATTTGGGTCTGAACATAATAGATAGGATGTTCAGTTTCAATTTCCAAACTCAAGTAATTCAAATCGAAATTTCGATTCTTACTCTTCGGTATTATCAAGTCGACTAGACTTTTCAGGATAATTCGGATCATGAGCCATCAACTTAATGATAGGGCACAAAGTTTGGGAAATGCTGCATTTCTGTGGACAACAATAATCATGTGACCTATTATCGATGCATCAACCATAACCATTTATATTTATGGTCCGTCTTATGGTTGGATAAGTCCACAATAACTCCTTCAATTCTTTACAAGAATTCTACGAGTTCATTTCGTGATCTTTACACATACTAGTCTTTCAAAGTGAGCATTAGTGGCATAAATTTCGGATTAATCACGAAATATATTCTCAGAGAGAATCCAAATGTGATGCGATTATAAATCAAGCATCGTCTTTTGACCCGGGAATATCTCATCCGGTCAATGCCACAATATCAAAATGCTTTGATCAATCGACGACAGGCGAATGATAGTATAGACAATCATGTCTTGGCATCTAAATCATTTATCATTCGACGACAGGCGAAATGATAAGGTAACTTTAAATGATTTAAAGAATGTGGTAGCAACCACTTGAGAGACATTTCAACTTCTCTAAAATACGCTTTTGGTCGTATTGAATGGAGGCTATGTAAAGAAATTTTAATTCTTTCATGAGCTATTACCAGATAACACTGGTTTTCTCGAATATTTTATAACTTAACAAGGTACGACAGGACCTACATGAGTATAAGACCTCATATTTGACAGATCAATTTGGTTTTACCAAAGATTTTGATTTTGGAACGACATGTCCAGAATCGTTGTCACTGAGTACTCTTTTAGGCAAATAGTTGGTAAAATTATGTGGTACACTGTTACCCACTATTTCCAAAAAAATCAACTACCCCACAAGTATTTCCTAAAATTTCATAATTTAAAGTTTGGTCACATTTGTCAAAGGAATTTGCTCAAATCACTTTAAATTATTTCGAGAAATTTCGTAAACAGGCAAACCACAATCCAAACGTATGGTCCAAATGGAAAATAATAATCCAAATGGAAAACATAATCCAGATGAGCGAAAAAATGGCTCAATGATTTATCAAAATCAATAAAGAAAGGTATCAAACTCATTTGAGCCACAAAATCGGGGGTCTCAAAAGTTTCCTTTCAGTTAGCTTTAACCACATTAACATCGGTTTTTTCACCTTTATAATAGTTTTGAACTATTTAAGGAGTAACCGTGCATGACCTTTGTGTTTATAGCATAGAGTTGCCTCATCGAGCATTATCTCTTGCTTTGTGACAACGGGCCATATTGTTCCTTTCAATTACTGTCTTGGAGCCACATGTTTTCGATTTTGACGATTGTCTAAAATCTCGCTTGGCTAGGCGATTCATCGGGATCGTGACAGTTCGAGACAAATAACACTTGTCTTGGTTCTCGATTCGTGGAAAAAAATGTACACGAGTATTAATATCGGGCAAACAATTCGCCATTGACTCAATAAGATTAAAATTACTCATCGGGGCAATTTTCTTATCCAATAACAGATGGGCGATAAAGGAACATGGTGAATATAAATTCACGATACTGCTTATGGAATACAATTTCCAAGCTAGTATTTTGGTGAAGGATTGCTCCAATATGTCAATTTCAGACATTTGTTCACCATAGACGTCATCACGTCTCAAATGTGGCGGTGGAATAAAATCAACGCCTTAGCATTCATCATGAAGTTAACAACAAACTCGTGTTTTACTCATCAAAGATAGCATCCAAAAAAAAATTTGGGCATCACATTTTCACACATCAGGGTGAGTAACATGTGGTGACGGATTAAAATCAACGTTTAAACAGTCATTTCGCAAGTATGTTTTACGATTTTTCTCATCATAGATGGCATCCAACATGTGTTGGGAGTTCTGGATTATTTATCATATAAAACGATTGGTTTATATGTTTATGGTTTGCACAAGCACAAACTTTTTTTCCAAACGACAGGTTCGAAAACATTAGTTTTGCTTCTCATGTGAATCGGTTTTCATTGATCGAACGACGGGTCGATACTGAAACATCAATTCGGCGAAACATACATCACTATATAAAGACACTCGGGAAAATTATTATTTAGTCTACGAAAAACGACCAGGAAAGACGGTGAGGGTGGAGGGCACGAATGCCACTTAAAACCCGACCTCATTAGGATATCGACTTCCGCCTATATCTTTCCAAGACATCGTATCCAAATAGGTGAGCCTAGTTGGGGAAGGTTCATAATTTTTCCAACTTAAATGTGAAAATATATGATTTCGCAAATTACCATATTTTACACAAGTGTACATGGCAGTAAATAAATATATAGATCGTATCTGCTTGCATGATTAAATAAGATAGCAGTAGCATGGTAGTACATATTAGCACAATCTAAATTTACCAATATACACTAAACAATATATTACTCAATATTTTACAAATCTATTGCTATATGTGTAAGTTCTATTTGCTAGTGTTTTGAATTAACATGTATGGTTTTACAGATTTATACACGCGAAATCTGTTTTTTTTCTTTTAAACACGACAGAGCTGTAAGTATACGGGTAGTATATTTAAACCAATTCAATTAAACTTTACCCGGTAAACAAAGTAGCAACATGGCATGTAATATTGTTCTCTAACAAGACCAATTATAGGTTTCTTTATTAAAAAAATAAAATATGCAGCTTGTTCTCATGGATTTACACGTATGCAATTTCAATGTAGGTATTTACCAATACAATCAGTTAAAGGAATTGACTACTTTTTATTTGAATTACATGTAGCAGTGCGTTATGGCCGGAGGGTATAATTATTATACACATGCAGTTTTGTTCTTTGTGATAGTTTAACATACGTACCTGTTACTACAAGTGTTCACCGGAACATCCAATTGTTACATTAGGTACGAGAAAAAATATTAAAAATTATGTATCGTATTCCGAGTATTTTAGTGAAGGTCGATATAATAATAACCCAATTAAACCCGGATAAACCTCAAGTTTTATAGATACCCAATATCTGTGCGTTTTACCAAAATCTCCAAATATCCGCGAGCGTATATCTTATTCTCCGGGAGCAAAGTGCCGATAACGTGTTGTGTGACATATTAGCTCGTTATAAAGATATATAGAGATATGTATAGATATAGAGAGAAGTATGAGAGAGACAACAACATGGTCTTTATTAATCAGAATGTATGAATACAAGGGGATTCTAACCTTATTTATATACTAGAGGTTAGAGTTATACAAGATAGAAAGCCCAACTTAGGCCCACTATAAGTAAGGCCCAATAGTCCAATAATATATTACAACAATATTAACATATTTCATTCATTTAACTGATAAATACAGTTCCAACATAATGTTATTGTGGTATTAAAAAAATAAAACATTTTTTTTTGAAAATCGGGTCGGGTCAGGATACCAGTTGGGATTTATTCCTACACCCGATCCCTATCCCGAAAGTACTCGGGTCGGGACAAATCCCGACTTTTTCGGGACAAGACAATCTCGGGTCGGGAGTGGGACGGGTCGGGATTTAGGGATTTTTTCCACTCCTACCGTTAGTTAAATGAACCAAACTGAAACCAATACTGATTTTCTGTTAATCATTTTAATCGGACGTTGGCTTCGGTTATGAAAAATTCCTCATAGATAGATTGTTATGTAACTATAAATAGTGAAACCATTGTATGAAAAATACACTTGTTCGAAAAATGCTATTGAGAAACCATTGTATCAATTTTAAGTGGATACAACTTTTGAAGCTATATTAAAGGAAAATACTACTCTTCTAAAACTATTTATGTTCTTGGCTAATTCCACACTAATTAACAAAAATAGAAAATAAAATGGAAAAAAAATCATGACGGAGAGTGGGTCGTCAGACTTTTGACCTAGACACCCTAAAGATAGAGAGAGATAAACAACGGAGAGAGAGAAACATACAGGAGAAAGAGAGATGTAGGATAGGGAAAAAGACCGACCGAGAAACGGTCAATGGAGACGACGTTGTGGCGGCGAATACGGTGTTGTAATTCGTCAGAGAGGGAAACAGATTTAGAAAAGAGAGAGGCAGACAAGACATATCGAGATCCAAGTCACCAGAGACGAAGTTGTGGTGGCAAAACGACGTTGTAGTTCGTCGGAGCATGATGTTTTAGAGAGAGAAAGTATTTGTAAAAAATGAAACAAATTAGATTTGAAACTCTTTAATTATTTATTAAAGTGGTGTAAAAGCTAAATACATTTTTGGTAAAAATGACTATTCTCTTAAATATGTAGTGAATATAGGGTAAAGTTCAAATAATTTGATTTTTTAACGTCAAAAACTAGTCCAAAGGGGGAAAAATAATAGTCCAATGTGGTCTGGCAGCAGTAAATGCGGTAGGTTTGTAAATCCCAACTCCCCCATTTATCAGTCTTAAATGCAAGCAAAAACAGCACAAGCAAGCAAGTAGAACCTAAATTAAGATGGCTAATAAAAACATACCCATCCAATGTCCTCTTCTCTCTCCTCCTATGCACCACCACCACCACTTTCTCCATCGGCACCAATCCTTGGCCTCGGTTACATAATCGCTATCGGTGTTGCCGTGCTTATACTCCTCTCCTCCCTCCTCCTCGCCTCCTACCTCTTTCTACGACAACGTCGTCGTAATCACTCTCCCTCTACCTTACCTGTATCTTCCGGAAACTCGGTGATGCTCCCACGCATTATCTTCGTTGCGGAGGACGACGATGATGACGGGACCGGCGGCGTCGGGCTCGATGCAGCCGTCATCAACTCGTATCCCAGGTTTCCGTACCAACGTAACGGTGGATGTGGAGATGGGGAGAGGTGTGCAATATGTTTGTGTGAGTACAGGGAAGGCGAGATGATGAGGATGCTGCCGGATTGTCGTCATGTTTTTCACTTGGGATGTGTCGATGCTTGGCTCAAGCTGAATGCTTCGTGCCCTGTTTGCAGGACGTCGCCGTTACCAACCCCGCTTTCTACCCCCTTGTCCGAGCTTGTTCCCCTCTCCCAATACTCCAATGGTCGTCGCCAGAGGTGACTTTAAAATTCTACCAAAAATACATTCCCGTATGCTCATTTTCTAAAGATTAAAGAAGATTGTCGACTTAGTATTTTTACATTGTGCCCCCCCGCTGAACCAAAATCCTGGCTCCTCCCATTAGTTTTCTGCTCTCTAAAATTATCCGGTTTCTTTTTTATGAGATTTGATTAGTTTATGATATACTCTAGTATGGGTGGTTTTAGGTCGGAGATTTTAAAAAAAAAATCCCTTTTAGGTTTTCAAATTGTAGATTCTGCGTCAAGGGTTCCAAAGGTTTTTATTTTGTTTACTTTCTTGTGTGGTTTATCTCTTTCGATTACTTGTAAATCACCATTTTTGAGTTGTTTAGTGATAACCTCTTTGATATTAGTATTTGAATCGATAATCCAGTTTTAGTACTTTTATCTCCATTCCGCAGTCTTATTTGTTTTGTTCAGTTTATTTACAGATGTTTATTATTCTTGTTGAGAAAGGATCTATTTCATTTGAGTATCTATTAACAGCATAATTTGATTTATCAATATGTTAGTTAATTACCAATGATCAGAGTTTCATGCGGATACAATTGATAATGCCTATTGTGAGTGGTTTGATTTGTAAAATTGAAAGTTGTGGCATGGTTTGTATTTCTGTTTATTTGTATAGTATATTCTGTGACCATTCTTGTGCTGTCTAGTGACAGCCTCACTAATATCAGTATAAACAATCAGATTTAGTCTATTTATCTCTGATCTAATGTTTTTTTTTTGTGTGTGTGTAATCGAGTCTTTCTGACACTTGTTTCTCATCTGTTTAATGTATGGTTACCATTGAGAATTGATTAATGTTACCTACTAGGATTGTTTTGTGTCGGTGTCTTTTGGTGATTGTTTGGTAGGTCTGAAATTGTAGATGTAATAAGAATTAAAGGGCCTTTCATCTTTCACCTCTTGCTAATAAATATGGTTTATTTGTGTCTTGTTTACTTGTTATGCAAATTCCCCGATCATTGGGTATTAAAGGAAAGAATCGGAGAAATTCGGATACTATACTTTTGTTCGCGTTTTTAAGTACGACTGTTTAAGTGATTTTGTTGATTAGGACTTGGTTATTGTTTGTTAGGTCTGAGATTTTAGATTGTGGCTGAAAATTCCCTCATAATTAGTGCTACCTCGATTGTTCACTCAATACATTTGGACTTATTTTGCTCTTTACAACTTGAGAAATTATTTAATTGTTATCTAATATGAGTGGTTTTTTTGGTTATGATTATAAATTTGTTTGGTAAATATGGAATGTAGATTGTGGTAAAAACAGAAGGGTTTTCAAATTTCATCCCTCTCTGTATAGTGTAGTTTGTTACTTGTAAAGGAAACTTTATAAAACTATCTTGATCCTTTTTTATGAGAAACTCATGAACAAAAATGAAAAAAAAAAATATTTGCTGCTATTTTATTTGGAAATAACTCAATATCGCTTAGTAAGAGTGGTTTTATGGGTTATGATTTGGTGGTTTGGTAGGGGTTTGATATAGTAAATTGTGGTAAAAACAGAAGGTGACTGTGTCGTTCTGAGTGATAAAAATTTCAAACGTTAAATTTTGCGGATAAAAATTGAATTTTCATTGCATGAGAAGTTTTCTTGGCTGTGAATTAAGATTGGTTGGTATGTTCAAACTTGCAGATTCTGGTAGATATTTGATGTTCTTTTTAAAATTGTCTGTAACTGGGTAGTGGGCATACGATTTATTTACTTAGGCATCTTCTATGTAGGAGTAGGGAAATTGGAGGGTTTTTGTTTTTTTTTTATCTTGCTAGAAAGTGTGTTTTCCAGTTCTACTTTATCTTTTCTAATAAAGAATTGATCCCTGATGATTTTTTTTGATGTTTCAAGTCGTTCTCATTAGTAATGCAGTATTACTGCAACGTGCAATAATTCATGCTGTATTTTCCGATCTTGCATACGATTTTTCGTCAAATGAAAAGTTTTTTCCGCCATACATCATGAATATGTTCAAACTTCAAACTAGGTGTTGTAGAAGGCCTGGCATCAATTCATCGCTAAAAAGTTTCTTTGGTTTCTTTTGTTTTTTTGTGTAAACTCTTTACTTATTATTGAGCTGTTCAGTGATAATTCATCAGATTTAGTTTTCTAAATGTCAAATACAATTCTCTTTATGTAGTTCTTGTGTATGAGTTGATCTGGAATTTCTGATGTACTTAATGGTCAAGTATTCAACTGATGAGGTACCAATTGGGAATTCTCTCCCGATTTTTTTGGTTGGCCTATAATTGAAGTTTTCGGTGGTTAGAAATGATGGGTATTGGAGAGCGTCTCCTGTTTTGTTAAGGTTTTACATGTACATGTCCAATTTTCAGCTCTGTTAAGGCCAATTTTTGGTGCATATGCTTTTATATTATGTTGGCTAGGACTGCGAATGAGCCGAGCCCAGTTCTATTTAAACTCGGCTAATTTACTATACGAGCCCAAAACTCCTGTTCAGAATAGGGTCTTTTGTAAACTAGCAGGAGCCGAGTGATCTTGAACAGTCTCATTTTTAACCTACCAAAATCTAAACACGTTTTTTTTAGTATAGTTTCCCCCTGGAAAGTACTTTTTCATTAACTAAAATGTATACCAAAATAGTCAATTATACGAATAAGTAACTTAATATATAGTATAAACTGATGCAGTTTAGAACTATATACTTGCGGAGTGTTTGTTGATGACGTGTATTATATTTTATGATTATTTGTATAGGCATGATAATGATAATGATATTGATATGATAAAAATATTAAAATAACCGAAGGAGCCCATGCTTGAAGACGAATCTTATATATCTGTTGAGCCTTGGTTCAATAGCAAATGAGGAAACACGACTCGAATCTTTGACGAGCCTAACACGAGCTTGTTCATGAACGGCTCGATTCATCTGCAGACTTGATATTGGCATGTTCCAAGAAAGAAAGATGTATATATGGTGCTTACGAAACCTCTTTTGTCTCACCGCATATGTTATGTGCTTGTTTATTTGACGACGACATATCTGAGCGTTGAACTGAAAACCTCTGTAATGCCATCAATTGTGGAAGTGTTAATATAACAAAAAAAAAAAAGGAGTGACTTTGGTTTTCTTCCTTTTGGATTGTTAGCAAGCCAAAATTCCAATGTTTCAGTCTACTACAGTAACTCTTTAAATTTATGTAAGTTTTCCGGTGGTGCAAATTAACCAACTCTAGTTTCTGCTGTCTGCAGTGCATCACCGTACAAACCCATAGGAAATTACTTTCCGTTGATCTTTCTCAGACTATTAAATACAGTATATAGTCAAATGTGGAGTAAACCTCATCTCCAGACTCGTAATCCTCCATACCATCCGGACAATGAGACACAGGCACACAGCTTAACAGTGTTTAGTCTCTAATCCGACGGTCCAACATGAAAAATATTCTCCTTTACTTCCATCTCCCATTCAAATCTCATCAAGTTCTTCGAACAACATTGCAAAAGATAAAATATTCCTGTTTACTAATTTATATCCAATTGGGATGATGAAGTTTTTTTTTTAACATAATTTTAATTCTTTAATCATTGTAAATAAAGTGCTCAAATTCAATTCAATGATAGCCATAGTGCTTCATGGCTCAAATAACTCTTCTGGGTCAATTTTTTCGTGAAATCATATTGTATGAATATTTTTTTTTTCAGACTGAAAACTTAAATATGATTTGAAGTTAATTTGTATAGGCAATGATTGAAGGCCAATTCTAAAGTCTGAACTTAGCCCGTGTAGTAGTATATTTTTTTTTTAAAAGATTGTAGTACGTTTTTTTTTGTTTTTTTTTTAAATGGTAGTACGTTGTTTAAACAGAACGATTTTAAAGATTTGACTAAACAATTGATAATTAAGTAAACAGTATTTTAAAGATTTGACTTCACAATTGATAATTAAGTAAACAGTACTCCCCTTAAATTTATGTAACTTAGAAAATCACCCTTAAATTAACTTCTGGACTCTGATCTCAATAAGCTCAAGTCCCAAAAAAAGTTAATTAATTAATTAAAAAAATTTAGTCAATTTCACTCCCTTTCTTCTGGGTACAGCTCTTAAGTTACTAACTACATTGCTTCCTCTCGACTTTTATGTCCCAAGTTCACATCTTTGTGAGTCACACTTGGTTCTTCCGTATCTTGCTTAGAGTGATTTTTTTTTAATATATTTGAATTGGACTTTTTCTTTTAGTTGAGTTTTCTTCAGTTAGCGAGTATATTTTAACCATCCTAGTCATTTGGTTTGGATAGTACATGGGGAAGCCTAATATGGTGTCGAAGTTAGGGACATGGAGGGGAAGTCGTTAGTCATTTGGTTTGGATAGTACATGGGGAAGCCTAATATGGTGTCGAAGTTAGGGACATGGAGGGGAAGTCGTCGGTATATTCTCCTATTCGGATCCCTTACGCTTATTGTCTGTTTCATTACCATGTCTATGTTCAACTCTGTCAGATCTTCACTCATTTCCGGTAAATTGTGCAATATTAACGCCAAGAGAGGTGACACCCAAGTTGAAACAAAAAGAAAAGTGGAAAATGTTATCCAGAAAATCAAACAAGAGATTTCGAACATAACAGTGTCATCCAATGAGTCTTTTTCGTCTCCATTAAGACATGGTGTCTTTCTAGCAGAAGTTTTAGGCCTTGTTGAGGAGATTCAAAAATCCTTACTGCAAAGCGATACATACGGGTTTTATACTAAAGAAACTCATCCCTTGGCAAAATCAGAGGGAAAATCTTATGAGCATGTTGATTTCTTCTTGATAGAGGAGATACGTAAGTACGTCAAAATAAAACCAAACCGATTGGGAAAACAAAACTTCATGGGGGCAAATGGAACCTTTACAAGCATAGGCCATGCCTGCTTTTCGATGAAAGAGGAGGTCGAAGAGTACATGGACTACGATGTTGGCGAGATGTGCAAAGATGATTGGAAATTAGCTCAGAAGCTTATGGTTCACGGGTGCGACCCTCTTCCTAGAAGAAGGTGTTTTTCTCGGTCCCCTAAATTTTATACCAAACCTTTTCCTATTACCGAATCGTTGTGGACACTACCAGATGATCGAAATGTGAGATGGAATGGGTATAAAAGTAAAAATTTCACGTTTTTAGCTCAAAATACGACGGGGAAAGGCTTCTTCAAGTGCTCAGATTGCTTTAACCTGACTCACCATGAAAAATCAAGATGGTTGATTCCCCTTTACCAAGACCCAAATTCAAATTTAACTTCGGATTTTGTTATATCAGAAGTTCTTGATTTCAAGAAGGGCGAGATACGTATTGGTTTGGATTTTAGTGTGGGTACAGGTACATTTGCTGCTCGGATGAGAGATTTAAATGTCACGATTATTTCCGCTAGTATCAATCTGGGTGCACCGTTCAACGAAATGATCTCGTTGCGTGGGCTTGTACCGCTCTATTTGACAATAAATCAACGGCTACCGTTCTTCGATAACACACTTGATCTGATTCACACAACGAGGTTTCTTGACGGTTGGATCGATTATGTGCTGTTGGATTTTGTTTTGTTCGATTGGGACAGGGTTCTGAGACCCGGGGGGATAATGTGGATCGATAGCTTCTTTTGTTCAAAAGAGGATTTGGATGACTATTTGGAAGCTTTTAAGATGTTGAGGTATAAGAAGCTGAAGTGGGTCGTTGTGCCTAAGGTGGATAAAGATGATAAAGAAGTTTTCTTCTCTGCTGTTTTGGAGAAGCCACCGAGACCGTTCCGCTAGCTTTTAAGCTGAGAAGTGTTGAAAATTTTCAAAGTTTAAAAAGGTTTTATAACATGTTAGGAACTTGTGAGTTGTGACTAGGAGAAATGGAATTGCTCTGCTTTCAAGTGAAGAGAGAAAGAAATCAAAAGAAAGAAAATTTATATCCAATTGAAGAAAGGCCAGGTTTTGTGATTTCCTTTTTGTTAAGTTCCAAGCATATGAACTGGCAAACTTTATTACTCGTTCCGAAATGTTGAAGTTATTTCTATTTTGAAAAGTTTCATACTGTCTCCGTTCTTATTTAATTGTCTATTATGGAATTACGTGTAATTTTAACCGGCTTATAACTTGTATCAAAATTGTCGAAATGAATTTTTTTTAAATCTAATCATAAAATTTAACATTTGAACTACATGATCAACTTTTAAATTTTTTTATTCCGATAATTTTGATACAATTTCTTAACCTATCAAAATTGCACATAGTTTCGTAGTGAATAATTAAATAGAAACGGATGGAGTATCATTTGTCCATTACAAAGTCAACTAAACATTATCAATGTTTCCATTAAACCCTTTATTTTTGTTTTTGCAAGTAAAAGTAAGTTACTTCACAAAATTCGAAGATGGGTATAATTGGGTTTTTACATGTAGTAGACAAAGCATTAACAGGATGTTTATAAAAAATTACATCACCAAAGCGGGACAAACAGTATGAAACGAAATAGTATTTCAGTTAGTTTTTACTTGTTTTAAATATAATCTTAGCGTCAATGAATTTGTTACATATTAGTGAATAATACATGTCCTATATCAAAGTAAAAACTTGTCTCTCTCTAGAATGACGAAAGAAAGGCGATTACAAGATTAATCAAAAGATGGATACAACATCTAAAAAGAACATACCTTTTGATTCACAAAGCATAGAAAAACATCATTGAAGTAAGAAAAGATTCAATAAGTTTCACATATGAGGAGGTAAGTACACTGTCAGAGCCATTCAAATACATTTTAATGGGTAAATTTACTCATGGAAAGTCCGAGATTGTGCATATAAACAGAGTTTTAACTAATTTAGGGTTAATAGCAGAGTTCAAAGCGGAGAATATTGACCATTAGCATGTTATTCTTAGAATTTTTCTATGAACAAGACTAACTTAGAGTGTAGTTGAGAAACATGGACTCGAGAGACCTGTCGCAAGCAAAGGGTTTATTCTATCTTAACGAGTCAATCCCATCGGAGTATTGGCATCCAATTCCTCAAGACCCACTCAACCTCCAAGTGGAGGAAGTACTTTATGAACAAGAAGCACAGGAAAACAATTTCCAACGCTCAAATAAAACCAGTGGGGAAACCGAAACCAAAACCAACAAGGTTACAATAACTTTGGATGGAACCAGCATCCTAACCTTCGTTACTGGAACGCTGACAATGCTCAGAATGCTCATCAATAAAACAACTATCAACATCCGTCCCAGTTTCAACCAGCTCAAAGGACCACTGTCCCGAATAACAGTTGGGTGATAGTGGAGGACCTAAAAATCCTAGAGTTAACGTATGGCTAAGCTCATAGCCGACTTAATCTCCAAGTTTCAAATCGAAAAGAATCAAGTGGAAAGATTGGCTGCTCAATCAGTAGCCAACCCAAAGGAGCAAGCTCTACCTGATGTTCAGCCAACCAGAGAAATTCATAGAATAAGAGTACAACCATGGATAGAGGAAGAAGAAGGTGAATATGAGCGCCTCCAAGTGCCAATAAGTGTAATAACGATAGAACCTCCCACATGGTACGAAGACGATGAGGAGGAGGAACAAGATGAAGTGTTAACGGGGTAAGTCAATATGGTGATGATGCAACCTCATGCTTACGCATGGTTGGCTGTAGACACCAAGGACGAATAGCCAGTTGACGAGCTCGAAGATTTGCGTAACGAAAAAGAAAAAGAGGATGAATATTTGATAGCATACTTAGTTGCCAAAGAATTAGGCAATGAGGATCTGGTCATGGCAATGTGGAGGTCTTACGACCCGCAGGGATACCATGACTATCTCAATACGCTAGAGGCTGAGGCTACAACCATTCCAATTCAGGAAACACATCTCCAAAAAGATTTTGCTAAAGAAGCGATGGTAATTTCCACCCAAGAGCTTATTAAAAATGAGGCATAAACTGTTCAAGAAATACATGAGTTTGTGACAGTAACAGACCCAACAGTCGAGAAAGTCACCTTAGGGTAATCATAAAAGAGCGGACAGATGACGAAACTCAAACTGTCAAGAAAGTGGAACATGTTCAGAATAATTTAGCTGAATTTTCGGGAAGAGTGCCGACCACCCAACTTTGCCAAAGTGTTGGAGGTGGAGAGCTCGCTAAAGCAGTTGATGCACTAAGAAAAGTAGATTCTATACCATCATATGTCGGTAAAGGCATACCTTACGAAGAACCGGATTAGCTAAAAAGATTTATGGGTATGAGCCTAATGAACAAAAAAAGAGATCCTGGTCCACCAACTCTGACAATCATCATTGGTGTGTACCGACTTGAGAGAATACTACTAGATTCAGGATCTAGTCTAAACTGTCTATCGAGGGAGATGTATGAAATGCTTAAGCTGAAAGGCATCCAACCATTCCAAGCAAACTTGATAATGGCTAACTCGAAACCTGTCTAGGCATCGTTAAAGACGTTGCATGTAGAGTGGGAGACTTCTTATACACTCTATACTTTGTGATCATGGATTGGCCAATTCTTGGAGGAAAAAATGATCAGTCGACAGTCATACTGGGTCGACCGTTCTTGAGAAGGATACACTCACTATAAGCGGTGGAGAAAAGACTCTGATCTTGAAAATGAGCATGAGATCTAAAAAACCACCGAAAAGTCGCACCAATCATGCAAAAGTAGTTCTCGTGGAGGTAGACGAGTCATTGAAAGCAAATTAATGTGGATGGTTAAGATTAAAGTGTAAAATTATGTGTAAACTTATGTGTCGATATATCCTTTCTCATATATATAATACTATCCGCTGCATATAACCTTGTTTATATATATATATATATACACATAGTTTTGTTAATATACTTTTATAATAAATAAACTAACCTAAGCCGCTACTTTTTTTTAACTGAAGTAAAGTTCGAAAACTTTTTTTTAACTGAAGTAAAGTTCGAAAAAGTAGTCAAAGCTAGGGGTGGGCAAAAAATCCGCAAACCCACCCCGTAACCCAATCCGTGCGGATTGGGGCGGGTTGGGTATCAAAAAAAGTTAAATTCGTCCCGTCCCAATCCGTAAAAAAAATTGTGGGTTGGGTTAGGGTTGGGGTTTCCAAACAGCGGGTTAATCCACACCAACCCGTTCCAATCCGCATATATATATATATATATATATATATATATATATATATATTCTCAAGATGTTTTTTAATAAGCTGTCCAACTCTTCGTTTCTCAATGTTCAAAATAAACTCTCCAGTTCCAAATAAACTATTCACTTTCCATTCTTTCTCATCTCTTCACTTTCCATTCTTCCTCATCTCTCCAGTTCTGTGCTCCTCTCTCTCTCTCTGAAAATGTAAGTTTCATTCTTCATATTCTTTGGTTTTCAATGGTTGTGATCAAATCAATTAATTAAAAAATATAAAACAGTATTTTTTTTTTAAAATAAATATAAAACATTCTCTCCCTTTCTTTTATCGTCTGACAAACTCATGTTCTGCCCAAATTAAATATTCATCACGAAATACTTAACAACATCATCTTATATGTTTTATGTGTACACCATATGTGAAGTGACTTAAGCTTAATAATTTGATTGATATATTGTCTAATACTTAGAGAAATTTGGGAGTTTCTATATTATAATAGTATTGATTTAAGAAAAATTATATATATAGACAAAAAATCTTTGGATTGTCCAAAGTTAAGCTTAATGATTCGATTGATATATTGTCTTATAAATTCAATGTATTATCTCGTACTTACAAAAAGAAGGAATTTTTAATCTGGGTCTAGGTAGTATGGGTGGTTAATTTATTTTTAAAAACTTTATTTGTAATTGAAGTATAACCAAATATGAAGTTATATAAAGTTATTACGAAATCTGTAGCTATTGAACTTGTGGATTCAATTAAGTGTTTCTTACTTGTATAAAGTTGGAGCAGACAGAAAAATAAAAGAGACAGATTAATGTTTTTATTTCTTTTAATTAATTGAGTTGATCCTATCCATTAAAATCAAAATAATATACAGGGTTGAGATCAGAATGTAAACATAATGTGTAAACTTATATGTCGATATATCATTCCCCTTACCTAAAACATGTAATTGTAATATATGTTGTATAATGTATAGTTATTTGTCCCTCTCCCGCCAAAATGGTAACTCTATTCCTTCTAGGCTCCTATTGTCTGAATGTTCTTTTAGTTTTATTTGTCTTCTTATGCTATACAATATACATAAACATAAGGCATATGTTGTATATGAAAATAATAAGGGCTATTTTCCTCCCTGAGTTTTCTTACTCCAATAAATTTACTCCTGTAACATGAGTAATTACAAATTCACAAACCAATGTGTAATAAAAAACCACCGTTTTGTTCTGTATGATAATGGATTGCCATTATTAGAGAACTTAAAATGGCTATGTTTCAGAAATTCCAATTCATTTTAATTTATCATTGTTGATTGCTTTGGGTTGTTCCTTGATAATTTTCAATAGGTTTATCTTGTATTAATAGTTTCTTATTTTTATTAGGTTAATGTTAAGAAGAAAGCAAAGATGACATTGTCTTCAAGTAAGGACGGTAGTGTTTCTAGCACAGGGACAACGCCTCCAATTGAAGTAAAAGAATCAAATACAATAAACATAGAAGACGACAATAGTGACAGTGATGATAATACAATTACAAGGGAGACTAGTTGGGTATGGCCACATTATACAAAGTTTAAAGTGGTCACACATGTCATGGTTAATGGGATTGTGACTCAAGTTAAAAAAAAAAAAAGAGCTAGGTGTAATTATTGCTCACGTCATTATGCAACGGGCTCTAAATCTCATGGGACAAAAACTTTGGCAGATCATCTAAATCTGAGATGTCCGGTGTTTAAAAGAAATAAAGATAAGGGACAAAATGTCCTAACCGGAGATAAAGGGGTCATGAACAAAATGGTGGTTCGCAAATTTAGCCAGAAAAACACAACGGTAGCTTTAATTGAGATGGTTGTACTGGATGAAATGTCGTTCAGCACCGTTGATAAACCAGGCTTTCGAAAATTCTGTAGTATCGCTATTCCTGAATTTAGTATCCCAAGCAGGCTTTCGAAAATTTAGTATCGCAAAGATTTATTTTTTAAAAAATATTTAGGTAAATTATGCGAAATAATGAAAAATTAATGACTAAAATGAAAATTCAAGAAACAACCCGCACCCAATCCGCACCGCTTGATAATGGGTTGGGTTGGGTTGGGGTTTTAATTATAATGGATTGGGTTGGGTTGGGTTGGAATTTGAATTTCACTAATCCGCCTCAATCCATCCCGCCATTTATTTTACGGGGCGGGTTAGGATTGAGACCAATCCGCCCCAATCCGCCCCGTGCACACCCCTAGTCAAAGCTATCCAACACCACACTAGGGATTTCTCGGGCCTGCACACTCGTGTATGCGAAGAGAGTGGAGTGCGAGGGGAAGAGAACAGACTCCCCTAAAAAGTATATACGAAGACTGTCATGGATCTTGAAGAGCTCTCCTCGATATCAAGGAGCAGTTCGGGCTTATGAAGACGGTGGAAAGACACATAATGATATGATTGAGTATATCATAACACGACAGTAGGGATACACGAAAATATACAGAATATGTGATTGATAAGCTAATATATATCAAGAAAGATTCATTCTAGATCGCCTCTTCCACATATATAAGGAGCTCACATTCCATGAAGAATGATCATCTCAACCCATACGAACTCAAAAATACAAATTAAATATCGGGTATTATTAAACCCTACTTACATTCAATTCTGCATACACTTTTTATAAAAACCCTAAGAGGTTCACACCTCCTTACAACCCCGTAAGGCGCATGAGGGTGAACGGTGGTAAAACCACCAAGTAGGGATGGCAGAATTTCAGGTTTTGGCCCGACCCGACCCGGTACGGGTTGGATAAAAGTGCAGGATTATTTGGGTCGGGTTGGATTGAGTTACTTTGCACTTTTGTGCAACTTTGTGCAAGTTAGAAATAAGTTCATATTTCTATAGGTACCACTTTTTAATTATTTATTTTATTTACCAATGAAAAAAAACACATAAAATTATATAAAATGCAAAAAATCACAAAAATTGAAAAAAATCACATAAAATTATAAAAAATCACAAAAAATTATAAAAAATCACAAAAAATCACAAAAAATAAAAAATAAATAAATAAAATCACAAAGAAATAAAAAAATCACAAAAAAATTATAAAAAATAAAAAAATCACAAATAATCACAAAATTTTTAAAAAATTACAAAAAAAATAAAAAAAATTATAAAAAATGGAAAAAATCACAAAATATTATGAAAAAATGAAAAAAATCACATAAAATTATAAAAAATGAAAAAAAAATCACAAAAGATGAAAAATAAATAAATAAATCACAAAATTTTTTAAAAAAAATTACAAAAAAAATAAAAAACTACAAAAAGTAAAAAAAATACAAAAATAAAAAATAAAAAATAACAAAAAAATTCCGGGTCAAACGGGTATAAACGGGTCGGGTTATGTGCGGATTGATGTGCGGGTCGGGTCGGGTTTCGAGAAAACCGGCCCAATTGCCATCCCTACCACCAAGTGCCATTGATCTTAGCTGCTTGTACACAGGTTAAGCAGAATTCACCAAGAACACGGGCCAAGCTAAATGAAGAACTTTCCGTCTTGAGTTCAAATGTTGGGAACTGAGACTCACGCACTACATTTGGTTTTTAAGGTCTATCTATAACTTTATCTATGAAGCATGATTGTTTATCGTTATATCACGTTTATGTATGCTTAATAATTATTCATTGTTTAGACAAAACTATCGTGCTTAATGTCATGAATTGAATGATCACTTATGTATTTAACAATATGCTTGATTAATTGATCTTTGGGCTTCTGTCTTCTTCATTCTGGCTCACTCTTGAATTAATCATTTGTCTTGGTTTCGTTTTCATCTTAATTCCACGCTTTTATTTGCAAAAATGCAAACAAGCGCGAATAAACTGGAAAAACACAGAATGTGCTAAATATTGCTTAATCAAGCATTTAAAACAATAAAACCAACTAAAGAACAACTATTTTAAACTATAAATTGTACCACTTTGTGGTCCAATCAGTTTAAACAGGGTGTAATTGGGGACGATTTAGATTTTTAAAAATTATTAAGAACATAACTAGCCGTTATTTAGTAAGGAAAAAAAAACACATTATAGCCTTATTGGGGTTATTTTGCAACTTTTCAAACTGCATGAACTTAAAAAAAAAAAAAGTCGTTGATCCTTAATAAAATAAATAGAAAACCCCAAGGACCATGTTTGTAATTAATAACAATCAAATTTATATAATAAAAAAAAAACAAGGGCAAGCCCTCCAATTACGCTACACTGGATTAAAATAGAAAATGGGCTCGCCAATTACGTTACACTGGATTAAAATAGAAAATGGGCTGAGCGAGCCCATTTACTTCCTCCCCCTCCCCCACGTGACTCTCTTCTCTCATTTCTCCTCTCCTCGCACGGACGTGAATCGCCCACCCTTCTTTGCCTGTTAATACCCTCCCTTCTCTCTCTGCGCGGCTCTGCCCCTGCGGAGCCGCTTTCGTTAAAGATGTTTTTATAATTTATCTAGTTGTATGTTTTGTGAATGAAAATTTGGTTTAGGGATGAGAAAAATTCCCGACCCCTCACCCAATCCTGACACTCAATCTAATCTCGACCCAAATTTTTGATATCCAGATTTTCGAGTATCCAAATTTTTGGACTCGAAATTAAAAGTGATAAATGATTTCTGATTCTTATCAGGTCGAGATTCAGGTTGATAGGTTTCGATCGAATCCAACCTGATCCCGCTACTAATTTGGTTTGTAATGTATTAATCCCTCCGTTCCATTGAAATATACTCGGTTTAAAAATTTTGATAAGTTACAAAATAGTGTTGTTTCAATATGCTAATAGTTTAATTGTTGTATAAGTGGATGTACATAGATATAGGAGTCGCTTGTAACATTAATTATAAATGTTGATAAATAAATACCGAATGCCATTATTAATTCCTACCGTTAATGTTTAAATAGAGGTAGAAAAAAATTGATAAAAAATAAACTGAAATATTATTTTGATAACGAAATAAATAAGATATTCCACTTACTCATACATTACATAGACACGCACTAGTAATAAAAGAAGGGTTGGAATATTTTTCCATCCACATCTATCTATCTATCTCTCTCTTGTTAGAAACCCTAACCGCAGTTTAGGAAAAACAAGCAGCCGTCGAATTCTAGAGAGAGAAAGAGAAGATGCCGAAGAACAAAGGAAAGGGAGGAAAAAACAGGAAAAGAGGAAAGAACGAGGCGGATGATGAGAAGCGTGAGTTGGTATTCAAAGAAGATGGTCAGGAATACGCACAGGTGATGCGTATGCTTGGTAACGGACGTTGTGAAGCTACTTGTATCGATGGTACCAAACGTCTTTGTCATATTCGTGGTAAAATGCATAAGAAAGTCTGGATCGCTGCTGGTGATATTGTTCTTGTTGGTTTAAGGGATTATCAAGATGATAAAGCTGATGTCATCCTTAAATACATGCCTGATGAAGCCCGTCTCCTTAAGGCTTACGGCGAGCTCCCTGACAATACCCGTCTCAACGAAGGTCTTTTCTTCTTTTTTACTACCTTTTAACACCTAATCAATCAACTGCTATATGATTCAACCTACAATAATTATACTACTTTATTCCTTTCTCTCTTATTTCTATCTTATAAGTACCGATTTCATCCCAGCTTACAGAATACAATTATCCTATTTTACTTAAATAAGAAGCTTAGGTTCATGATTTTCCCCCCCCCCCACACACACAGATTATAGTTTTATGAGCAATGATAAAAAGCGGGCACGTCCCTTTTTATTACTCCCCCCGTTCCTATTTAATTGTCCATTACAAAACTACGTGCAATTTTGACCGGCCAAGAACTTGTATCAAAATTGTCGGAATGAAAATTTTCAAAAGTTGATAATATAGTTCAAATGTTAAATTTTATGATTAGATTTAAAAAAAATTCATTCCGACAATTTTGATATAAGTTATAAGCCGGTCAAAATTGCACGTAGTTTCGTAGTGGACAATTAAATGGGAACGGAGGGAGTACCTTTTAAGCTGATCAATCAAGTTCTGTATGATTCAAACTACAATAATAGTAATTCCTTGCTCTATTATTTATATCTTATACCAATTTCAGGCTTTCAGCCCAATTTACAGAAAAGAATTATCCTTTTTTACTTATAGAACAAGATTACCTTCGTTTGATTTAAACTTCTATACCCGTCTCAACGAGGGTCTCTTCTTCTTTTTTTCTTTCCCTTTTTTACTACCTTTTCGGTTTGTTTGCCTGCTTGCTGCTGCTTTTAAGCTAATCAAGTGCCGTATTATTCGATATACAAAAATAGTACTAAATCCTTACTCTATTATGTATATCTTGTATCGATTTTAGCCCAACTTTCAAAAAAGATATATACCTTTTTACTTAAAGAAGAAGATTTGGTTCGTTTGATTTCAACTTCTACAACCTTTAGACCATTAAACCCCTACAAATAAATTATGAAGGTCTCTCCCCTTTTTTAATTCCCTTCTTTTTTAGACCATAAAACCCCTACAACTTCTACAACTGTTGGGTCTGTTTGCCTGCTTCTGCAGATTTTAAGCTAATCAAGTGATGTATTATTCCAGCTACAAAAATAGTAATTCCTTACTCTATTATTCTTATCTTATACCGATTTCAACACCCGTCTCAATGAAGGTCTCTGCTTTTTGGGTTTTATATCTTTTTACATCTTCCTTTATTCATTTTTTCCCTTTTTGTACACCCTTCAGTTCTTAATTTTTCTTTTTTTTACCATGGTTTCTACTCTTTTTTCCCTTTTTATACGTCAGTTTGTTAATTTTTCTTTTTTGTACCATGCTTCATATTTTTTTTGTCACTTTTCAACCGCTAAAATTCCGTACTAAAAGGAAAGAAAAGTAGAATTCAATGTAGGAAAAAAAAATGTAAAAAAGGAAAAAAAATAGAAACCAAGGTATAGAACAGGAAAAAATTGAAGAAGCAAAGCTATGAAAAGAGAATAAACCCCTCTTTTTTCTTTCCCTTTTTGCTACCTTTTAAGCTTATCAATCAAGTGCTGTATGATTCAAGCAACAATAATAGGAATTCCTTGCTCTATTATTTATATCTTTTACCGATTTCAGGCTTTCAGCCTAATTTACAGAAAAGAATTATACTTTTTTACTTAAGAAAGAAGAGTACTTTCGTTTGTTTCAAACTTCTATACCCGTCTCAACGAATGTCTCTTCTTTTTTTACTACCTTTTGGGTTTGTTTGCGCGTCTTTTAAGCTAATCAAGTGTTGTATGATTCAAGCTACAAACATCGTAATTGCTTATTAGTTATATCTTATACCGGTTTCAGCCCAACTTAAAAGAACTATCCTCTTTTTACTGAAAGAAGAAGCTTTGGTTAATCATTTTTAACTTCTACAACCTTTAGACCATACCCCCCCCCCCACCCCCCCCACACACACACACTCACAAATTGCAGTTTTATGAGCAATGATAAAAAGTGGGCATGTCCCTTTTTACTACCTTTTAAGCTAATCGATCAAGTGCTGTATGATTCAAGCTACAAAAATAGTAATTCCTTTATTATTTATATCTTATACCAATTTCAGGCTTTCAGCCCAACTTACAGAAAATAATTATCTGTTTTTACTTAATAGAAGAAGATTTGGTTTGTTTGATTCCAACTTAAAAGAATTATCCTTTTTTTTACTGAAAGAAGAAGCTTACGGTAATCTTTTTTAACTTCTACAACCTTTAGACCATAACACCCCCCCCCCCACACACACACACACACCCCTACTCACAAATTCCAGTTTTATGAGCATTGATAAAAAGTGAGAACGTCCCTTTTTACTACCTTTTAAGCTTATCGATCAAGTGCTGTATGATTCAAGCTACAAAAATAGTAATTCCTTTATTATTTATATCTTGTACCAATTTCAGGCTTTCAGACCAACTTACAGAAAATAATTATCTGTTTTTACTTAAAAGGAGAAGATTTGGTTTGTTTGATTTCAACTTCTATAACCTTTAGACTCCACATCTACACAATAATTATAGTTTTATGAGCAATGATAAAAAGCGGGCACGTCCACCGTGACATCTTCTTCGTTCAATAAAAATCTATGCATACTTTTATTTTGGTTTTATCTTAAGTGTGTGTAACCTTAAACTTTCAAGCAAAAAAACACCAGACTTTGAGATAAGATTAGAACATTTGGGTACTTCCAGAGTACCAAAAAGAAATTGTTAATTTTATGACTAAATTGAATAAGTAGATGATCCGACAGCAGCACTTGAGCTTAAGCTCAATGGATTGAAGTTATGTGTTTCAAAAGTCCTCGCCTTGCTCCGCCTAAGCGCATGGCACCGTGATTAAGACCAAGCGCGTTGATATGGTTCACACTAATACGTAAAAAAATTTATAAACAAAAATTTCTAAATGTTTGGCTGAAATGAAAAAACACAGTAATCAACCAAGATTTGCTCTTCAGATTTGTCTTTAAATATATGTTATTATTTATTTAGACTTGTATTTCACTACACATATATTGTTATCATAATTTTTGTTGACATCTTGGTAATATACTGATAAATTAATGATGTATAAATGTTTTATTTGGATTCTTACTTAAATATACAACATATATATAAAGCGAGAATTTGAAGAAAAAAACATAAAAATATGATGAAGTCATAAAATATGGTTTTCCAGCCTAGGCCCCTATTCACCTAGGCCCTCAGGTCCCATCTCCCGCCTCTAGTCCGCCTAGCGACTTTTGAAACCGTAATATGCTGATCCAACAAAACAAAGTCATGAATTCAGAAAGGAAAAAAAAAACCTGAATATTGGCTGTCTTAATAGTCCAGCCTTCTTGCACATTTGTCTCTTATTTGAGGATAAATTGGTCTTTATCATCATATTAAGGACTAGATATTTGGTGTCTTTTCATTAACTCCAATATATGCCAACCCCCTTTCACCTTTGTGCTGGAACGGCCATTTTCAGTTGTGGCCAGTTAGGAGCTCACAAAATATTAGTAGACTCGTTTCAAATGGATGAAAAACCATTCTTCTGTTCGCAATTAATGTTTTGCCATTTTGGAAATGCGCCAATTTTAGGATATACTAAAAAAATTACTTCAAAGACAGTAAGTCGTATGACTGTTCAATTCAAATTCCTAATAAGGAGTATAAGATTACTTGGTTTAAACATACTTGAGTTTGATGGGAGCTCTATAGCTCCTGCTTTATTGCTTACATGCCATTATAGATTTGGATATCTCGTTTTAAGTTGGGTCTTTTGGACTCTTATTCTATATGGCTAGGAGATACGAGCGAGTTCCATCGTTCATCTAGGCTTTTTCATCTTTTGGAAAGCTAGTTTTGGTGTTTGAAAGCTACATGAAAACACCGTTAAGAGTTGTATTATCTGTGGAATGGCCGAATGGGCAAATTTGAACTCTATAAATAGAGTATTACTCTCATTTCTTTGCGTGTAAAAGTGTTTTGAAGAACATTGTGGAATACACACACTAATTGTAGGAATATTGAACTATGTGATTGTGTGACCGTATATATTGATATCTTGTTATTATTTTGGGTTAGGTATTGCTGGTGGACTTGACGAAGAGGATGAAGGCGTCGGTGATGATTACATAGAGTTCGAAGACGAAGACATTGACAAGATATAAAGTTTGCATTTTCCTTTTGAAGGATGTGTGCTAATTTTTATGAACTTATCTGTTGGTTTCTTTCGTATTTCATATACATATCTATGGAATGGGATATATCTATGTGAGTGGGTTGTGTGTGAGCATATTCCTACTTGATGACTTGATGCAATAACTTTGCAATGTTCTAAATTATTCAGTGTCTCGAATAACTATAAAATTCTTCAAGTGGGTTTTGTCTTTCTTCAATTTCTTTTGGTATGCAATATTGTTTGTTTAGCATGTCAGTTTGTGTGATATTGAAATAAGAATTGCTAATGTCTAATTGTTAGGATCAACATAATACACTGTTGTACTTTAAAAAAAAACATACACTGTTGGATGCATTCGTGTGAGTGAGAGTTTTGATCCTGAACTTTTAGATACTTTATAAATAAATGCAATAATTGCATTGTTCTGAAAATTTAAGCCAAAGTAATTATGTTGTCGAACAAGTTCATTACCTACAAAATTGCTTTCTCTTTAAGTCATTTTGCATTTTGGTCCTTTGTTAGATTGTGTTATAATTACATAGGAAACCGCCTCACTTGAGACTTGAAAGGTGAAGTCGTGATGGTAGACTTTCCTTATTGATGAAAGTTCAGTATTTTTTTATTTATTTTTATGGTTTTGGTGTGTGCTTAGATATACTTAATATATGTAGCACTTATTTTGATTCTAAAAATCTGACAGCTATGGAACAAACCAATCATGTGTTATTTTGTATTTTGGCTTTCTTGCCTTGTTGATTGCCCATATATTATCAGCTTGAACCATGCTCTTTTATCTATTTCTGCTATGATTCTTCTTCAAGTCTTAGATTCATCTTCTTAAGATTTAGATTTTTCTGGTCCAAATTTCTCACTTTCTATGGTTATCGGGTATAAGATTATCCTATCGAATTCTGATTGGAAGTAGTCTTTACTCATCCATTTTCTTGGCTTAGACTACATGTCTCCTATCGAATTCTGATTGAAAGTTGTCTTTTACTCGTCCATTTTCTTGGGTTAGACTATATATGTCTCGTTGTTGGTTATAACATAATTACATCGGGAGTTTGACCCCCTTGACGGAAATCTTATTTTATTAAGAAAGCTAGCTTTTACCAGATTAGGCATTTTCTTTGTTTCAGTATGTAATAATCGAGTCTGGATGACCATTTCGTGTATTTCTAAACAAGCTCTGAGGTTCGTTTAGCACTCCTATCCATCAAGCTCTAAAGTGTTTGGTAACTTTCCTATCCATCTCAAGTTTTTAGAATACATACCATGATTGCAACTGAAATTACAAAATCATCATTACTTCATTATATTACTCTTAAGATCAATTAAGTTTACCTCGTGGGTCAAGTTCATTAGCCATAGTCTTGAAATGATTCTTTTGGTTGAGTTGAACTACCACAGAAAAAGGGCTAATCCTTGTGACAAATAAGAACGTATTTGGCAGTAGCACTGCACAGATGCCAACGTTGCCAAGTATGTCCGAAATTATGCCCAATTGATTCCAGATATGGGCTTTTAAAAATGACAAACCTAAAGCTTGACCTGTCAATTATTGGCGGAAAATGCTAAATTGGAATCCGAACTATCAACTTTTAACAATTTAATACCTAACTTACCCAATTTTATGTACTCCTCGCCATGATATGTCTTTTTAAACCGCCATTAGCCCTCGCACGAGGTAGTGGGAAGTTAATGGGGGTGAAGTGGGAGTGCTTCTCGAAGATCCTCACACCTGGCAACGCTAAAGAGCTGCTTCGTGTTTGTTATTCTCCTCGGTATATATATCAACACTGGAAAATTTATGAGTATGCTTTCATAAACTGTTCTCTCCAACGGCTCGTTTCTCAAGCTAAACTATAACTTTAGTTTTATGGTGATTGTTAATAGTAATTTTTTCAGTTTATATAACATGCGAGACCTACGTTCAATAACTAGGTTTAATACGTTTGCATTCAAGGTCTAACAAAAATAACTAACTTTGGTACGTGATTAATGTTTTTTAATGATTAAACATGCAAGATCACAAATTATAATACCACAACTAAATTAAAACAAGTTATAACACTAAGGAAAAGTAGATGAGAGTAAATAAAACGACGATATATTGAAGTAACATGATCAAACTTAGAATAATCGAAATAAAAGTGGTGTTTTTGTGCACCAAAACTCACTTTTTTCACTCTCATAGGGTGTACTAGGATGAAAAACTGCTGAAAACTGTAAAATGTATTATACAACTCAGAAAAATATGTTTATATATAACCTCCGAAATTAACCCTAATTAATTATATCAGCCCCAACCTAACCGGTAAGTGTGACCGGTCAGGTACGCTTCCAGAATATTTTTTGGTGTTGACTTTTCTTGCTTTTCGTTTGGGTCAACTTGTGTCTTCTCTTGGGGGTCCTTAGTTTTCTTATTTCTTTACTTTTGGTCCTTCGATTGATCTTATTGTGTTCTTGTCTCATTTTTGTGCCAATTTCATGCAATTTCCTATAAAAATATAGAAATGTGCAAATAAAACGGGAAAAAGTGTAAAAACACTAAATATGGCCTAATTAGGCTGAAATATCAATGAATTTTGATGCTTTGAGTTCTTAAACGGATAGTGGATGTGGTCATAGCTGTGGCAGAAAGTAAAAGGGGGAGAGAGAGAGTTGTACAGATCGCAGATAAAAATGGATGAGAGTTGTACATCTTCCGGCTGAACCTCTACTTAATAAAAAATTCAAAATTGGACCGGCCAAAAATTTACCCTTTACCATTATTTAAAGTGGAAATGACTATGTTTTCTCACTGTTGGTCCGGGTGCGGCTAACCTTAGAGGGGGTGAACAAGGTTTTTGCGATTTTCGCCTAATTAAAATTCTATGCAACTAACCACCCAACTTATGCAATTCTAAGCTTAAGCGTTTTAACAAGAGTTACTAAATTGCTAAAATAACTAAACGCAAGCAATAAATAAGCAAGAAAATAAGTTGCAGAAAGTAAAAGCAAGGGAAGAAAATGACACCGTGATTTATAGAGGTTCGGCAAACGCGCCTACGTCCTCTCCTCGGTACTACCGAGTATTTCACTAAAATGTTTCTTCCGGATTTTACAAACCCTATCGAGCTCAATCGACCGATTGGCTCACCCTCTACCCGAGGTTCCTACTCTTGATACAAGTGCAAGAGAGCACGACTACGAGTCTACGACTCCCCCTCAATTTATGAGTACCCGAATGAAAAAACCTAGAGCTTTTAAGCTTCACTTGCTTACAAAGCCTCTACCCGTTCACTCGCTCACAATTGAGTTTATAAAACACTCGATACAAATTTTGTTACAAAAATGTAACTACACTCACTATTCTAATTGCTTCTTAAAAAGCTAATTGGTGAGTTGTTAAAGATGATCGAGCTTGAATCTCCTTTTCTTTGATTTCCCTCTTCCTCGAATATATTCATCAAAATGGTGATTTTAGGGTTTTTATGAGAGAGGTTGAAGGATGTTAATAGATATTGTAATTGGTGAGTATAGAAAGAGAGATTTGGATGGTTATATATGCCAAACAGTCTGTTTTTCTGGGTTATGACCGTTGGCAGTGGTTGAGGGTTTTAACAGCTATTTTCCAGAAAAAGCTGAAAAGCTGTTTTCGAATTCAGTAGAAAACGATCGGTCGTTTTCTACAGTCGATCGGTCGTTTTTCAGAAAACGATCGGTCGTTTCTGAAAAACCGATTGGTCGTTTTTTCGACCTGCTCACTGGAAGAAATCTGTACAGTCGATCGGTCGACTGTTCTTCTGACAGTTTTTCGGACTTCTTCGAAAGCTTGTAGCTTCTTCGTTTTAGCTCCGATTTTGGTTCCGTTTGAACCGTTGGCTTTGTAAACGAATGCTCTTTCTCTCTGAAAACCTGAAATATACATTTTTCTTTTCTTGGACAAGACAAGCGTTATATCCTTGAAATCGTAAAATCATTAAAACATAATCAAAGTTATAATCAAAATCATTATTGAACTCTATGTTCAACACTCACCCTATCACTTGTCATGAAGGCATTGGTAACCTGTTTTCTATAAGGGTTGGGTATCACCAGACGGGTATATGACTGGTAATATTTTAGGCATATCAAAGCTATCTCGGGGTCTGGTGATTTTTTAGTTTTGCCAAATCCATGACTAGCGATTTCTACCTATTTTCTTTATTTATTTATTTTTAAAAAATTGAATTAGTTGAATTATTATACGATGTTTTGTGTAGCCCATCAAGGCTCCGTACATCCGGTCAACGCCCGTGAATCCGTCAAAGCTGCAAATAGTCGTCTGAGCCTTGTTGAAGACTAGACAGACTTTCTAATAAGAGATGACTGATACATGGTGATGGTGGTGACCGAAGATGAGATTGGTGTGTGTTGTGGTGTGAAGCACTCGTTCTAAAAATTAGATACAAGTCTCCCTACTATATGGCGTTTTAGAGGAATCACGTCGGTTCCCTTATATGAGCTATTTACCTTAAATATGAGGAGACTGTTTTAAAATTGTACACGCATCAGTTTTCTTATCCATTAGCTTAAATTTACATGAACTCAAATATAACTCAAATATAAATGATCAAGATGTTCACTTATAATTAAAATAATAATTTATCTCTTTTACTTTTCTCTTATTTTCTCTCATTTATTTGTACTTTTCACATATAAATTAATAAAATAACAAAAATATGAGTTGTATAGTTTTGATAGAGAAATTGATAAAAAAACTGATAATTTATATAAAACAAAATGTTTACTTATAAGTTGTAAAAATGTACTTTTTACTTCAAATACGAGAAAATTTGTAAGTTATTTAACGTGGTTGTTCTAGTAAATTAATTTGAGTCGGAAAAAATTGATATAAGTATATTAAAATATAGTAATATTTAGTTATGAAAATAAATTTGATAAAAAATCTAAAAAATATATAAAATTAAACTCTTACACTGAAAATATAAAAAAGTTATTAATAAGCTTTTACTCTGTCAACAAACGTACTTTTGTTTTTAATTACAAAACGCCCTATAAAATTTCATTAACCAGATTTTAAAATAAATGTATTAGTTGAACTTTTAAGAGTGATTTGAAGCAAAATTAATTTCAGTCTAGTCAGCAGGAACCCACGACAAGATCTCTCTCTCTCTCTCCCCTCCATTTCTCCGATTCATTTGCATTCAGGTGTGTGCTTCAATTTTTTTTTATTAATTATTTCAAATTTGTTAAACCTCTATTCATTTATTCTCTTTTAAAAATAACAAAACACGGCTAGAGTTACAATCCAACTCTCACTTCAATTTTTTCTACATATACATTTATTTGATTACTCAGTCATACTTTTTTATCCAGCTAACATATACGAGTTGGTTCGAAAAAAAGAAAAAGAAAGTTTTAATTTTATTTTTTCCTTTTTATATGAAAGAAAACAGCTATTCTAGGTTAAAAGCTATTTACTACCAAAGAAACCATAAACCTTATAGCTTCGGCTGATACTGTGAATTAAATGGGTTGTCTAAGTTTAGTTTATGTGACCTAATTGGGATTTTTAGAGCTTTTAAGCTCGGAATTAACATTTGGTTGTTATAAGCTTTTATTAACTCTTACGTTTCCTTTTTCTTTTGACTATATTACTAGCTTTCCATTGATTCTCTTTATTTCTTCTTCTGCTTTTTTTTCCCTTGTAAACAAGACTTCTTTTTGCTATTTTTCGTCAGATACTTAAATAGCTTATTTTTAATATTTTTGTGTTATTTAAAATGAGAGCAACCCAATTGAGATTGGTTGCAAAATTTACAGTGTGGAATATTAGGTCACATTTGATTTAGAATGACTATAACAGATTTGAACTTTAAAGGCATCTAAATTGGAGTAGAAAAGTTACTACAGTATATAGTCCAAAAGGTTAAGTACTATTTGTTCATATCTTGACGAGATATGATTTGCATTTGAAGTTAAGCCACAAATAGTATACTGTCACAATCAGGGACGGATCCAGTATTTTAGATTCGGTGGCTCAATTTTTTATAATAATAACGGTGACTAGTGCCGAAAAATTTATAAGTTCATGTGAAGTTAGAATAATGTGTTCTAATATTTGAATAAGTAAGTTCGGGTAGACTTTTTAAAATCAATATATATATATATATATATATATATGCATATAATATTTGTATATAAATTAGAAGAATCGATTTGGTCTGATTTAAATTGAAAACAAACTAATGTAATTCGTTTACATAGCTAGTTTCCCCAAAAATCAAACCAATTAATAATTCATTCGACGTTTGTTGTTCGGTTTGTCCAGTTTGGTCGATTTGCTTACAAACAAAATAGACAGAACGAATATTGAATGTTATAACAGTACAATAAAAACCGTCACAATATAATAGAAAGTAAAAAAACAAAACAAACTATAAAATCTTATCAAACTCTAGAATAAACAGATTAATTTGTGTAGGAAAAACCTTCAATGCCTTCAAGTCATCTTATCAAATGAATAAACGTTAATTATAAGCAGTTCAGTTCACGATTCAAGTACACCTAAGTTATATCTATAACTATGTTCTGCGGTAAATCATCACATTCACTTTCAATAAACAAAATAATTTATTCTGGAAAAACCTTCAATGTCTTCGAGACTATATGGATTTATTCCCTTGTTTTTTGTTTATGATACTAGTATTGTTGTAAACTTGTACGAAAATTCTTGTTTAGAATACGAGTATTGTTGTAACCTTGTAGAAAAGAAAGCCATCTTACCAAATGAATAAAAGTTAATTAAAAGTATAGTATATGTACCAAAAAAGAGAGATATTATGGATTAATATAAATTTTAAGGGCATTTTCGTAATTACATTTGGTGAAAAAAAAATTTGGGGGGGGGGGCATGGAACCCCCCATGCCCCTACCTGCATCCGCCCCTGGTGACGTAAATCTGTTTTTTATACCGTCTAATCTCTGTTGTTTGCTTGTTCTGTCAAGTTCTAGCTTAAAGGAAGTGATGAGATGAACATGTTTTGCTCTCATCTAGTTGTAGGATTACGGGTTTGTCTTGCTGAAGTTTTTTATGCAAATAATATGGGCTTCTTTAAGACTGAGAATAAAGCGGGATTATACTGCTGAAATTTATAGTTTTTGTTTTTACCCTTGTTAACCTGGTGCACTTTAAGCTTATTAAGAGAACAAATAACTTTATCTGAAATCTTCAACCAAACAAGCCCTAGATGTCTAAACATTAGAAGTATCTGCAACATGCCAAACCATTATAGACTATAATGACGCCGCATTGTTAATCTCGTTTATTTTCAATACTTTATCTACATTTAATTAGTTTTTGAATATATTTTTTCTTTCAAATTTGTTATAAGGATACAGTTTTACACGGTACTAATGGCAAGCACGTCAAAATTAAATGAAATTGAGACGAAGTTAGATTTGGATGGTATGGAGATAGAGTACATAAGCTATGGAGGTGAACATCATCTACCCCTTATAATGCAACTTGTTGATGAAGAACTCAGTGAACCCTATTCCATCTTCACATACCGATACTTTGTTTACCTCTGGCCTCAGCTCTCCTTCCTGGTATGAGAAATCTCTCTCTCTCTCTCTCTCTCTCTCTCTCTCTCTCTCTCTCTCTCTCTCACACACACACACACACACACACACACACACACACACACACTCTTATGATTTCCTTCTTTCGGTTTGTAATGAGTTCATGTATGAATATCTCTCTTTAGGCTTTCCATAATGGCAAGTGTATCGGGACAGTTGTGTGCAAAATGGGAGAGCATCGTAATACTTTTAGAGGGTATATCGCGATGCTAGTTGTTCTCAAACCTTACAGAGGCCATGGCATAGGTATCTCTTTTGTTTTCATTAATTCCAATGAGTTTTTAAGTATTGTTATTAGGAGCCATATTTCAATTTCTCATACATGACATATTCCCCTTTCAAATCACAGCAAAGCAAGTCGGCGGTGACATCTGATAATAGAGAGGTCACAACCCGCTATTATGAACTTACTTACCACCCTCTATTCAGCTCTGATATTTCTTCAATGTAAAAGTTTCCAAGTAGTTATTAGTTCCACCGAGGATAAATATTACTATGGCATCTCATTCGGGGATCAACTTGGTTGGAAAAAAGCCACGAAAAGAAAGCCTTAATTCGTTATGGTTGGCTCGTTATAATGCCTAAACTCGTTATATTTAATCGGCAATACTTCAAAGTAATTTCACTAGTTGATGTCAGAAATTATAGTAAAGATGACCCAATTTCCATATCATTTCTCTTGTTTACTCTTGAGCTTATTAACTTGTGGTTTGGGACCTCAATGCTGAACAAAAAATATTTCTATAAAATTTACTGATCCATTTTTAGTTTTGGTTTAGTTTAAGTTGGAAGTACTCGTCGTATTTGACTAATTATATTTGAGAAGTCAATGTTATTAGAGCAAATTCAATCATGCAAAAGACATTTACAATGGTGGCTCTCTTGCCTTATTTACATATGAATTACTACTATTTTTACTTGAGTCATGGTTCATTCATCATTGTGATATTTGGTAGTGTACTTTAGTTGTGAAAGGAATAATTGGTGAAGTACATCTATTGGATTAACTTTAACGAAATTATATTAAATAGCTACAACAACAAAGCTAATGCTTTGTTTTTTCCTTCAAAAACCCTGCAACATATTTGGGTCGACAGGCCTTCAAGTATCGTTTCTAGGAAGGCGAGTGCCGTGTTCTGGTACCGTGTAAACTAGAGCATGGTATGCAGGAATTATAAAATAACAGTATGCATTACTGGCACATTATCCCAAAAGACACTATTTTTTGAAATATTTCTCTTACTTTAAATGTATTTATATGTGAATTTTGAGATTGCTGCTTCATAATATGTATTTTTCTTTTTGCAGCGACAGAACTTGTCACCAGATCAATCAGTGTGATGATGGAATCAGGTTGTGAAGAGGTACGTTGACAAACTAAGACGACCCCCCCCCCTCTCTTTTTTTCCTCTCTTTTCTCTTTCTCCCGTCTTGGCTTGTTTTATTAAAAATAAGTCTTTTTAGCAATTTCTTATGTGTCATCAATTTGCTATCAAAATATTCTGCTGTTCTATCTCATATTGTGCCGATTGTTTGTGATTATTGATTATTCAGGCTGTGTTATAATAGATCGTGTTGTGAAATCGAAAAACAAAAAGGGAACTTTTAGCATTTTTTAGAAAAGACAGAAGGTTCACACATCTCATATTTGTTTAGGAGTTGATTGAAATCGTCACATTGATTTACCTGTGTAGGTCACATTGGAAGCAGAGGTAACCAACAAGGGTGCCCTAGCCTTATATGGTCGTTTAGGTTTTATAAGAGCAAAGAGGCTTTTTAGGTACTATTTGAATGGAGTTGACGCTTTTCGACTCAAGCTACTTTTTCCCCGTCCAGAGGTGCAATATTCTAACTTATATATGGACGTACCGCAAAACGAGATACACGGGATAAGTAGTGACAGAACAACTCTCAAGGAAAGTTTATTTACACAAGAACATTAGGAACTCCTAATGCCAGTTGACGCATACACGTGCGGTGGAAAAGTATAAATCCAAATATAGAGGAGAAAAGATATATGTGGAGGTAAGAGCCCTCTAGTTTCAGACTTTGAGACATTTTGAGTGAATTTTTGTGGTAAATTCATTTTTTTTAGTATTTTCTGGTTGTCTATTTACTGAAATTACAGATTTTCTCCTCCTTTATTGATAATATGCTTTTATATATATGTATAGGGAGATTGTTGGTATTTTGGAGGATGTTATGTAATAACTATGCGGATGGACTAGCTAGTAAGGTTTACTCCTATTTTATTCAAATTGAAGTAATCTGTTTTCTCTAATAATAAATGACAATTCTTATCCTCTTTTGTGTGAACCATGTAATATCTGATGATTCCTTTCTGTGTAATTAGAACACTATGGAGTAGGGAATAAAGTGAATTGTTTCGGACTCTGGGTTGTTCTAATGAAAATCAATTGTAGCACTTGAAACATTAAACTAGTATCAGTTTCAAAGTTAAATTGAGAACATAATTTCTAATGACTACGAATTTAAGGGCTCATTTGCATGGAAATAATATCAATTGCAGCATTTGTGGGTCCTAGTTTTCTTTGCCCCTAGGGCATGTTTAACGGTCTGGCAGAGAACCGCCATTTCTACCGTCGGTGCGCGGTTTTTGGGGTGCACTGGGTGGGCATTGTCTAGACACCATCCCTTTAAGATAAGCTACTAGTATTTTAATAATAAAAACATTATTCCTTTTTTTTAATCCTGGATAAAGTTATACTCACAACTCTCGAGCATAACTTTTTGGAACCATTATTTTGCTACGGTTTCACCTCTTAGTTGAAAAAATCATGGTACCCTGGTAGATTTGCTTGACCTCTTATTTGTTTAAATTTCAAATATTATTGTGTTGGCTCGGTGGTGTTGAATGTTATCCCACATTCATGAGTCATTGCGTCTAGCTGGGTGGTGAGCATCCACATCAATATTCATATTACAAACCTTAAGATATAAGGCGAAAAGCACACTTTTACACGTTTTATCTACCTATTATACATTTATAGTACATACGCTTTCTCTGTCATCCTTAATTAGTTTTTTTGTTCTAAATTTTAATGAATTTAACAACTTTTGGCAATATATTATTACACTGGAGAGTAAACAGAAACATCATGTGCTGTTGCTTCAGTTGTATCCTAGCAGACCTTGTATTCTCTTTGGGCAAAAACCAAAAAGGTTATTGCCAGATTGGCTCCTGAAACTGTTAGTACAAAATTGTGTTGAAAACACTCCAGTTTTAGAAATTTTCGTCTTGATTTACCTGGTTCGTGTTCTCTATGATTTCATCTTGTTTACGGGTGCAGATTTGAGCAATTAAGAGGCTTATGTGAAGCTGAGAAAAACTGAGCTCCAGCTTAAGATTTCTTACTTTTTCCAGCCAGAATACCAAAAAGGCTTTGTTTATAAGTAGTGTAACGAAATTAATGAGCTGATCTTAAATATGCTGATGGCGTTAAATTTTGTATATTACAAAAAGGAAGAAAGTTATTTAATTTATTTCTTTCTTTAAATGAAAATACAGGAATTTCACACCTTCCATTTAGCAACCGAACCAATGTCCTTCTATTTGAAAGTATGGATTTCCAGCCCTTGTCATTACTTCGTAATGGGTACTAATCACCTTGGAATTGTGCATATCTACTAAATAGTATAACATGCAACTTTAATACTATTTTGCAGTATGATTATACATTAGAGTTTTTTTTTCCAACCTAGCATTTTAGTTTCCTATTGTTGTCTCCCGTTCCATCTATACAGAGTTAAGAAGGTGAAATATGAATTTGGCATGAGAGTTCCAAGAGTAGCTGCTTAAATAGAAATCTGGCTATTTACTTTTGCTCAATTATGCTTAAAATCAGGTCTGGTCAATGTAGTTCAACTTTCAGCTTTTGCAATAGTTTGCATTATAAATGTTCAAAATCGTATGATGTTTTTAAGTTTGGTGCGCATATTTTATATCATTTCATAGTCACACAGATCGTTTTTCCGAAATAGTACTTTTTTTTTATGAGGTTAAATGAAATAAAGCAAAGTGTTTCAGATTAATCTGCCAATCCTCCATGGTATATATATGGATTTATTTGCAGCCTACCCCCAAGAAAAGTTAAATATGGAAACTTTAAAGCAGTCTATTCTAACTCTTGGCTGAGGTTAAGATCTACCCACCATCTATCATTTCCTACAATCATGTTCCACTCTCTACCCACCCACCATTTCAATATTTGTAATCACCTAGTGTTCCGATCTAAGGGCGGACGGTGTTACAATCGAAACTATTATCACCATATAGAACTCCGGTTGTAACTTTACAGACAATTTGATATATCACTCCAAACGCAAGTATAGATGCATACATCATTAACTTTACTTAAACTTACCAAAATAAAACTATATTCTTCTAATTCTCATTCTACTCATTTGTTGGGCAAGATAAGAAAAGCAGGCATAATTATTTGGCATGGAGGAGAGAACAACCACCCAAACAAGGCCACACATAGCCATACTCCAAAGCCCCGGAATCGGTCACCTTATCCCACTCGCTGAGTTGGCTCGTCGACTCGTTAACCTTCATAATTTCATAATCACACTTCTCATCCCCTCACTTGACTCCGCTCCGAGTGCCCAACAAAATTTTCTCACAAACCTCCCCAAACAAATAAAACATATCATCTTACCCCCTGTTGAGTCTCAACACATGCCTGAAGGCACGAGCCCGATTGGCAAAGTCTCGCTCACTATCGTCCGCTCTTTACCACGTATAAAAGAAGCGTTCGAAGCAGACTGTTTTGATTCTCTGGTTGTTGATATTTTTGGTACAGACGCTTTTGATGTGGCCCATGAATTCAACGTCCCGTGTTATGTTTTTTATTTGGGAAATGCCTTGTCTTTGTCGTTGTTTTGGCATTTACCGGAACTGGACGAGAATGTAAAGTGTGATTTAAGGGATCTAGGCGAGCCCTTGAGGTTACCGGGATGCATTTCTATTGGGGAAAAGGATTTGATGGATGCCGTTAAGGTTAGAGAAAGCGATACGTACAAGTGGATCCTTCACCATGCCAAACGTTATCGATCTGCTAAAGGTAATATTGTTTGTGCTGATAGAAAATACTACTATTTCAATTAAATTTCTAATCACTGGAATTGGTAATAAAAAAAAAAAGTGCTACTTTATAGAATGGTTGCAGTTATGATGAAAAGTGTAGTTACGATGATAATGTTTACACGGAAGACAGATATTTTTCTTAGTATTTGCAGCTTAAAGTTTATATCATTTACTCCCTTATTAGATAAGCAATCGCTTGCCTGCCTGCTACAATTTCTATCCAATTTGCAGCAACCATGAATCCTCTCTAAAAATGATACATGCCTACATTTTATTTTATTTATTATTAAAGCAATGACACTTTACAGTTATAACCAATATTTTTGGTTGGTGTTGTGGTGCATCATTAATGTAGATGTACCCAGTCCTGTTGAAATTTGTTTAGGCATGCTTTTTAGTCTTCAGATACGGTACTGGTGTGGCCGAATTTCTTTTTGTAGTCTCTAGTAGTCAATGGTCAAAATCCTTGTCTTGGTTGTTTAGACCAATTGCTTATCACTTTTATTATATCATCAATTTATCTTAAATATAATCGGATCAGTTTATTTATATCACCAATTTATCTTAAATATAAGTAGATTGTTCTAAAATTATATACGCATCAGTTTTCTTATCTATTACCTAAAATATACATGAACTCAAATATAATAGAGTAATGTTCGCTTATAATCAAAATAATAATATTTCTCTCTTACTTTTCTCTTATTCTCTCTCATTTATTTGTAATTTTCACATATAAAATAATAAAATAACAAAAAAATAAGTTGTATAGTTGTGATAGAGAAATTTATAAAAAAGCTGATAATTTGTATAAACCAAAACGTTTACTTATAAGTTGTAAAAATGTATTTTTTACTTTAAATACGAGAAAACTTGTAAGTTATTTAATGTGGTTGCTCTAGTAAATTAATTTGGGTTGAAAAAAAATTGGTAGAAGTATATTAAAATATATTAATATTTAGTTATGATAATAAATTTGATAGTAAACCTGAAAAATGTATAAAGTTAAATTGTTACCCTAATAATATAAAAATAATGTTAATTAGCTTAATATGAAGAAAATTGTAAGAAAACTGGTGCGTTTGCCGTAAAGTATACCCTCTGTATTTCACATTTGCACTAAAAATTAGTTCTCTTTTTCTTCTTGCCATGGGGTTTTCGACTTCTTCTTTCATTATTCTTACCTGTTACTCCCCCATCATCCACTCAGGTAGAGCCAAGGACTTGTTTGGTTACACTTTTAGGCAAATAAGTTGGGAATCTTGAACTTGAAAACAAGTTGGGTTCATCTAGCTTGTGCTTCTAGTTATTTTACATCATCGTATTAAGATAATTACCTAAATACTCTTACATTTTTTTTATTTTAAAAGTAAAAAAGTAAATTGAATTTAAATGAAATACCCACCAAATGTTTTTGCTTTGACTTCTAAGAAAAGTTAAGTGGCCTAAGTCGTGGAGTGTTTGCTTTGTCTTATTTAGTACTAGTGACTTTATTTATTATATAGTCAAGTGAACTCCTTTTGGTGGTTGGCTTGACTTCTGTCACATATCCTTGATAAAGCAACTTCTTTTCCCTTGTGACTTGTGAGTTTTGATCTACCTTATTATTGGATGTTTTGTTCTCATTGCTTCAGTTGTGAGTCTTAATCTACAATACTATTGGACATTTTGTTCTCATTGTTCTAATCTTTTCTATTAATTAATTATAAGCATTATTATTTTCAGTTTTCACTCCTATTATGATGAATGATTTCATCTCCAAGCTAATCGATTACAAATAAAGAGAATTCAACATACTACTTACAACTGTATTTAACCGACTTCTAGTGGCTTTGAACTCAACATGTTTGCTTTTGGTTTATATGTTGAATTCATTTGATTAACCTTGTTTCCAAATACTGGTAGCTTTTTTAGTGATCTTGTTGGGAAGTGTCAGAAAATATAGGGCATATTAACCCCATGTTCTTTCTTATTTTCGAGAAACTAGTACATATACCCATAGGTATATGTGGAAGCCAAATTACGTCTTAGTGTTTTAGATTTATTTCTATGTACAATTCTTTTGTTAGAATGTTTAAGCTGCACACTCTTGCCCAAACTGTTTTCTTGATCAGGTCTGATTGTAAATAGCTTCGAGGACTTGGAACACGGCCCAATAAAAGCTTTGAAAGAACCTGGTAAGCCACCCATTTACCCCATCGGGCCACTTATCCAAACTGGTTCAAATGAAGAATCCGATTGCTTGAGATGGCTCGACCTTCAACCAAGGAAGTCTGTCTTATATATCTCTTTTGGGAGTGGTGGTACCCTCAGCAAGGACCAATTTACCGAGTTAGCACATGGGCTCGAACTAAGTCACCAAAGGTTCATTTGGGTTGTTAAAAGCCCACACAAATTTGCTTCTAGCCAATATTTTACAGGCCAAAGTCCAAGCGACCCGCTGGCTTTCTTACCCGATGGGTTTTTGGGCCGGACTGAGGGTATGGCCCTGACTTTGCCATCTTGGGCTCCACAGGCGCAAATTCTAAACCATTTGTCTATTGGTGGGTTCTTGACCCATTGCGGATGGAACTCTATCCTCGAGAGTATTGTGTGTGGTGTACCTCTTATTGTATGGCCGCTTTATGCTGAGCAGAAGATGAACGCTTTAATGCTCGTTGATGATTTGAAGATCGCTTTAAGACCAGAGGCAAACGAAAACAAACTTGTGGAACGTGAAGAAATTGCTAATGTTGTGAAGAAGTTAATGACAAGTGGAGAAGGATGTAACCCTATTTTACAGCGAATACGAGAGGTGAAGAGTTTGGCTGCAAATGCTTTGACGGAAAATGGTGAATCTATGAAAACTTTATCCGAGTTAGCAAACGATCTAAGGACTCATTTGTAAATTTACTTGTTGTTTGTTTGATGTTTTTAGATTTTATATTGTGAAACAATTGGAGTCGAAATTATTTGGGTTACACCCTTTTCTCGTCTTGTTGATATTGTTTTCAAGAGACCAGGGAGAAACAAGTGCTAAAAATCTAGTTGTATCTTTCATTTTTTTTTTTCTTTCCAGTGCTTAAAGTACACGAGGCAAATATTCTTTGTTTTTTGGGTACACATGAAACAAAAATTCAACATAGGCAACGAGTTCAAAAACTGACAGTGAACATACGACCAAAAACCCCATACTTAAAATACATAAGAATGCAAACAATTGTTCACTATAATATGTGCAGTTTCTCAAGTTTAAATGTTTAAATTAAGACACGAGAGAATAATTTAATGATCAATGCACAAGTCTTATAAAATATAATTAGATCCTTGTAGTTACATAAAGTTTTATAAATAACCGATAAAATCCTATATAGATCTTGCCTCGCTTTATTAAATAATTTTAGCTCTGAACTTTGTTTTTGACTATTAAAAAGAACAATTAACAAATGAGATTCCAAAACAAATTAGAACATCGATTTAACTAAGATCCCAAATAAAAAATAGCTACTAGATAAGTTTAATTACGATTAAAATGGAAAATTTAAACTTAAAAATGCCCAAAAAAAAACCTATAAATCCTGTCGTTTTGACTGGTGTAGTGAGGGTTAAATTGTAAATGTTTAATGTTGGTGTTGGACTCTATTTGCACAAATCAAAAAGGGTCCTAAGTAGAGGCATCAATCAAAAACGTTATATTTTCAAAGATCTAGTGAACTTATCAATAAGCAAAATTATCTTTCTATTACATGAATTTCGATAATGCGAACTTATCAATAAGCAAAATTATCTTTCTATTACATGAATTTCGATAATGCTTACAAGTAGATGAAGGGTTCACCAACGACTTGAACTTGCGTGAAACATGAGTGAGAAACTCTTCCTATAATTCTTTTAAGCATGTTTAGTGGTGAAGTTTAAAAAGTAAGCCATTCAATAGGCGAACGTCAACTGCTGGAGCGATTATTTAGGTTTAACGGTTTGGAGTTAGTGGACGAAATTCAAACTTTTAATATAAAAAGAATAGAAAAAAACACGAAAATACCTTTATTACTTGAACATGAAATTTAGTCAAATAATTTATATTTTAAACATTTTCTATTTTTAATTAATTTAAATATATCTAGTTATGACTAAAATCTAAAAAAAAAAGATGAAAAACTGAATTGATGTTTGAGGAAAAATGAGAGTGCACTTTGAAAATTCTAGGACTGGTTAGCATTCAAAACCAATAATTCATAGAACGGGCGGAATAGGCTGGAGCAACCACACATACTCGCCCTTCCGCCACGGTTATATAGGCCATATCAAACTTGCGCTTGTAAAACGCGCTATTCCACCCCCACCGGTAAACATGGCAGAGTCTTTTTTGAGGCTGCATATTACTTTTTTGAGGACCTGGATATTCCGGTCCACGTCACCTCTTATTTTTATTTATTTTTTCAATTCATTCCACTCAATTTTATTACAAAATAAATAACTCTAACACTACTTCATTACATCTCATTACACTTCATTTATCTACAAATAAATAAATTTACTCATTCTATCAAATAATGACGTGTAGGGTTTTTGGGAACAATTTAATTATTTAATCGGAAGTAACAAAATTAATAAATAAAAAAGTACAAAATATAAATTACTTAAAATTGTTAACTTAATATAATATTATGATTATAAAATATTTTAATTTTGTATTTAGTTTGAGTGGAAAAAAAAACAGAGGAATGTATTAATTAATAGTGTGATAGAGTGGGTAAATTTATTTATTTTGTAAATAAATGAAGTGTAATGAGATGTAATGAAGTAGTGTTAGAGTTATTTATTTTGTAATAAAATTGAGTGGAATGAATTGAAAAAATAAATAAAAATAAGATGTGACGTGGACCGAAATCTTTATCCAGATCCTCAAAAAAGTAATATGCAGCCTCAAAAAAAACTCTGCCGGTAAACATGCTCTTAAAGTGCAACCGTAGGTAGGTGCAATTTAGTCAACTTTTTTAGCAAAAATAAAAATCTTCAATATTTTTTTCACTTGGCTCATAATCTTTCTTTCATTTAGGTAAATACTACCAAATCAAATTCAACAAAAATACCATTAGGAAAATATTACCAAATTCACTGAAATAACTACTAATTCTACAGTATCAAAAATAATATAGTAGTATCGAAGAATAATATAGTAGTATAAGAAAATAATATAGTGGTATAATCTTCAAACATGTAGGTGTTCTTCCACCACGGTGCTACACATTTAGGTGTATTACATCCTTAACTCCTACTTTTATTAAATTTTGTAAATAGTTTTCGTGTACAAGTTAGATTTTATTTTCTTTCTTTACCCCTCCCTTTATTTTTGGTGTCAGGTTGGACTAGGTTAGTTTAGTCGTACAACCCTCACATATGCCCACATTATTGTATGATCACAGTATTAGAGATAATAAAAAAGAACATATTTAGAAAAAAGAGACAGCATAAGATGTTTGTTTTGCTTAATTGAGATAACGTGAACATGTAATTAGAATACAAAATCGAAAATAATCATAGTTAAGCTACAATATTAAATGTTTGGATAAATACAAGTTTGATAAATAAATAAAAATCCACTTGAACCAATATCGGGGAAGAGGATTAACATCGTACAACTTGCATGCTGAGAATATCATTTGGAAGTCTTATGTCACTCTTTTGGTACGTAACTCAAGTTACTGTAGAGGATATTACACTATCAGCAATCGCATAGCAGCCGGTGCCAGAGTCATATTGTAATTCTGATTATTATAAACTTCTGATTTCAACAAGGGGACATGTACATCGGTGGAATGCGCGCGTATGATAGACCACTAAGAATAATTACAAGCTATGAATTGATACAGGACCAGACGATTTAAAATACTTATATATACATTTATAATGTTCTACTATCTGAATATTTAATTTTCACACATTTGAAGAATGTTGAGAACTTAATCTTGAGTCAGAGGGACGTTTGGAGTATAAGGAAGAAACCGGAACTGGAACTTCGAACTGGTGATGATAGAGGCTGAAAATTTGTATTCCTAACAAACCAGAAAAGAACCCATTTTAAATTGCAGAGCGTGTATTTTATTGCTTTCGTCCAATTCTCTTGCTTGTTGAAGCTCTGTGTGATGGCTCTCCACTTTGCCGGTCTCGATACTGCAAAAGTTGGCTTAAAATATCAGATGTTAAAAGCACAAAATCCTGAAGAAGTAAAAAGGAAAACTAAATTTCAAACTCTTTGACAGATTTTTTATGAAATGTATTTTAAAAGTAAACTTAAATTTGTTACATGTATGATCGATTTCGGAGCAACATTATTTCAGACATAAACATAAACACTTGAACACATTACTAATCATTGCTTCTTGTATCTTTGTTCTTTGTCCATTATATATTCTTCAAAGATGTAGTTGTTTCTGAAAATACATTCATCACTTTCTAATACTCCTCATTCGTCCTAAAAAAATTGTCTGTTATTCTATTTTGGGACATACTTAAATAATTGTTCACTTTAAAAAATAGTAATTTACTTTGTCATAATTGATTACCTTTTTGTCATTTGATTACACGTAATATAAAATTATTAGAGTTAACTTTTTCCTTTGATGTGACTTGCGGCTAGTTTGATAAATATCATACATACTCGTATATTTTTCTTAATATTTGTGTCAAAACAAAAGAGACAATATTTAAGTGACGGATGGAATATAATACAGTCTAATTAAAAAAATACAGGTTAAGATGCAAACATTTTTCTAGAATAGAAGTATGTTAAAACTCAACAGCACCGAATAATTATAAAAGGATTTTTCATAGAAAAAGTTTGTTTATATGTCAAATAAGGTGACGCATGATGGGTATTACTACCTTTACGCACTTAAATCATAAAAAAAAATATCTTTTGCTAGTAATTAAATCAAAAGTAAAAGAAAAAATCATATTAAATTGTCAAATAATTGTATTAGATTGTCAAAAAATTTATATAAAATTGTCTATTAGACTGTCAAATAAATTATATTAGATTTAAAAAAATATATTAGATTATCAAAAAAATTGTATTAGATTGTCAATAATGTGTATTACATTGTTAAAAATTTATATTAGATTGTCAAAAACTTTGTATTAAATTATCAAAAAAAGTATATTAGAATGTCATAAAATTGCATTAAATTGTCAAAAATTTGTATTAGATTGTCACAAAAATTATATTAGATTGTCAAAAAATATTGTATTTGAGTTATTATTTTTTATTTTGTTTTTCTAAAAAAATTTGATTTTTTTTTATTTTGTTTCAAATTTTCTATTTTTTTTTTAAAATTTTCTGGTTTTTTTTTTGTTTTTTGTTTTTTCCAATTGTTTTTTATATATATTTTTTGATCAACGCCGGAGTCCGATCAATGGTGTTGGTCAAACTTTTGTTTGAACAAATATGTTGGACATATGCGTTTTTATTAATGATGAGCAAGTGATACTAAACTTCAATTAAAATTTTTGTAGTGGTAACTTGTCTTAAATAAATATTTTTAAATGTTACCTGCCAAAAATTAATCTAATCTTGAGTACACTGTACATTGGATTATTGGATTGTATAACGCAATTTGTGCAAGTATTGGGTCAATTATAGGACATACCAGCTAATGTGTGCTTTCTAGTTATTTGATACACACGAGTTTTTTTTTTACCGTCGTACGGCACAAAATCATATTTTCAAAAATAAATATTTAATTGTTATTTTTTTTTAAAATTTAATTAATAATTAAATTTAGGGTAGTATCCACTAGAGTTTTATATTTTTATTTGAGTTTTATTGTGTTGTAAAATTTATTTTAATTTATTAAATCCGAATTTGTTTAATATATGATAAAAAATGAAAATTAAATTAGTTATTGAAAATGTATCATCTAACCCTCCATTTTTTAATCTAATGGTTATAAAGGTTGACTGGACATTGTACAATATAACTCAATAACTGCACAAAATGGGGACCCGATACACACAACACTGGAGTAAAATATATAATCCATAATATAGTTTTTAAATAGGTTGACCTAAATAGTTTTAAAGTAATCCCCGTTTTGTGAATTTATTTCGTTTCTATATACGGCTTCTCCAATTGATAAAACAATAAAATGTTGTAAATTTCACACTAACTGTAATTTGCGCACTACGTACTATCTTTAACCCGTTTACGCTGAACATCACATAAAAAATAATTCTCATTTTCAACTATATTAATTATATATATAGTATTTTTGAATACTTCTTAAATAGAGATATTCACATTTCAAACACTTATATTAACATTTATTTGTATCTCAATATATTTAATAAGTATTGATACTTTAGTAATTTAATAATAAAAGAAATATTTTTTAAAACTAAAAAAACATTACAGTTTCATCAAAATAGTGTTATAGTTGTGAATATTGGTTAGAGATAAACAATTGTATAATAAGAGATTAATATATTAAAACATGGATAGGTTTAGTGTGGATGATTTCTTTTTTTAATTAAACATGGATAATCCACTATTTCATTTATTTTAAACTTTAATTGGTCTACGGTCTTATTACATAGAAAACAATATATAAAGTAAAACACATAGAAAATTAGAACTTGTGGGCCAAAACAAATAAACAATAAATATCAAGCACTTATTTCGTAATTGATCAAACTTCCAACTCTCTATCTTCTGTCTCTTTTACTGACCATTTGTCCTTGCGATCATTGAAGAGAGAAACGGATCCCTTCATTTTCTCCCTAGACACCAACTTTATTTCATGATTTTGACATGTTTTCTGGTATTATATCGATGCGTTTTAATTTTTCTTTATTCACTTTGTATTTTGATATCTTTCGGTATATTTTTCTTTTCTTCTTCACCCATTTTTCTTTTCCATTTGGACGAGTATGCATCCACTACTATCTCACATTCATTAATGTATATTTGCTTATTAGATATATGATCTAGTGTGTATGAATTGAATAGTGTTACTGATGCAGTGACGCGTGTTTCAGTTATAATTGAAATTTATAGATTTCAATTATTAGTTGTAAGTGAAACTGGATCTTGAATAAGGTTAACAAATACACACAATTAAATGTACTGAATAAGAATTGAATACAACACGTTTGATAACGGAGTTCGATATAGTCTATTATCCGGAGCTCTTATTCAGATTATAATATTGAGAAAACTTACAAAGTGTATTTGATTCTTACAAAACAGTAGCTCTCTAACTAGTTATTCTTATACACCTATTGATATTACCCCTCTCAACTATTCAATATAGTCTCATGCGGCAGCCTATTTATCTTAGAAAATAACTTGGTATTCTTAGAAAAATAAACGTTTTTGCTCTGAATAAATAATCAAACCATACGAGCTATTATGCACTTATATACTATGCTTATAAAAGATGGAAACACAATATATACTTAATAATAAACTTTCCTATTTTATTTATCGTGATTGATTTATCAATTTTTTCTCTATTGGTTGACTTTAGTAGATGAATCTCTACTGCCGAATTATTCATATAATATATTCTGAGATCGCACATATTCGAATATCTTCTTATTATAATTTGCTTGATTACCAAGTTGTAATTCTATAGAAATCTTGACCTATTTGTCAATACGTTTCAATTGTAAAAAATAATTATAACTCAAAATGTAACTTATAAAAGATTGAAAAATAACAAGATGAATACATGATAGAGTAAATGACTAAGGAACAAAATAAATTATTAAATGATATAAAAATAAGTCCTGACAATGAAAATTACACAGATACAAATTCGGGACATGGTGCAATAAGCGTGCAGACAATTATTCCGGGTATAAGTTATGGCGTAATTCATGGGATTATTGTCTTTGCCAAGGGGCCCTTTTATTTCACATGTGCTCACTGGGGACACTGGCCACTCACCAGTCTTCCATGTACTGGTTTCTAAGTTACACTTTTCTTTTTTTTAAACAAATGGGACATATTCCCTCTCTCTAAAAATCTACTTTTTTATGCTGTATTTTTTAAAATAATTCTGATTATTTCAGTGAAATTTAGAAACAAAATTTTAAAATATGATTTTGAACAAAATTACCAAACATACCCTAAATCTTAGACCATCGTGAACGGATTATGAGGGAATATTTTATTTTTAAGGCGAACACCGAATGAAAATTAGGAAAACAAAAATAAAAAGAGTAAGACAATAAACTAGTTTATTTGTCCCAATTTATAAGTAACAATGTGGATGCGTGTAATTTTATAATGCAAAATAGATGCACTTTAAATATTGGTATTGTAAATATCAAAAGTTAAAATGAGTTTTACAAAAATACGGTAGAAATCAGTTGTATGCATGCGATCAATAAGATATATCCTATTAATACTTTCTAGAAATGAGATACTATAACTTAACCCAAGTAATGTAAAAGTTCGTTTTATTATATTGAATTACAAACAGCCTAAAAATTCAAATTTGAGGAGACCAAAAACATTTTTTTCATCGAAATGCGGGGTTTTCATCAAAATGTAATTTTTCATTGAAAAGCGAGTTTTTTAGCCGAGAAACTTTTTTCACCGAAAAGCTTTTCTTTGACTTTTTATTCACTTTGTCACACTTCTTACCAGTTTTTTAGAATTTAATAATTTTTTTCATAATTCATACCCTTTTCATAGACTTTATATAATTTTTATATACTTCATACCCATTTTTTTTTTGTCATACTACTTTTTCAGATTTCATACTCTTTAATTCGAACTTCATCTTCTTTTTTCAGGGTTCATACTATTTTTTTCAGAGTTGAACACCGTTTCTTTAGAGTTTATACCCATCAATTCAGACTTTATACCTTTTAAAAAAAAACCATACCTTACTTTGCAAGCTTCATACTGAAATTTTCAAACTTATATCCAGTTTTTTTCCAAAGTTCATGCCTTATGTTTTTCCAAGTTCACACCTGATTGTTTTAAATCTCTTACCCGTTGTTGTAGAATTCTACATATTTTCATTATTTTAAGTCTATACCAATCAAGCTTATTCGCTAGAATCACACCTCACTAGCACCCTCATAAGTCAAATAAAGATACAACTGAAAAATAACATGTGAGAATAGGAAAAAAAAGTATAGGATTCAATTGGTAGTCACATCTATTAGTAACATTGGATTCTTAAAAATCGATTTCACTAACCCTAACTCGGCCGTAATTTCGATCGGTCTAAGTCCAATACTCATACCACCGTTTGACCCCAAGAATGAATTTAGAAACCCCAAAAACTTCCATCATACTATAAAATTCGACCCAATGGATCTATATCTCAAAAAACAAAACTCGCATTTACCAAATACACCTTATCCGGAAAAGAAAAAAAAAACGTTAATCTAAATAATACAATTTCACCATACTCTCGTTTATGGATGTAGAGAGAGAAAATAAAGATAAGAAATGTATATATGAGTGAATTTAGAAAGTGATAAGTTTGAGCAACATGTACTACAACACATGTTTTTTTATATTAATATATTTTAATAAGGTGTAGATTTTGATAAATTTTTCTTTCTTTAGGCTTCATATAAGTTTTTTTTTTTTTAATATGAATGAGGATCTAATGTCATTGTTTACATATTTTAAACAAAAGACGTAGGAAAAAAGTTACTATTTTCGACAGCCTTTATCATATGGGAGGGGCTGCAACCGGCTGTCTCCTTCTTGTTTCGTTTTTTTTTTTATAATCATTCACACTTTGCATTCCAATTAACTGGTCGACTATGAAATTATTTGTATTTAGAGATAAATATATTATACCTGAATTACTGAAATGACTATTTTGAAAAAGAAATATACCCAAATTAAATTCAACTATGCAAAATGCACGTAAAATTAAATTCGACTATGAATTATATTCGTATTTCACAACTAATATGGAAATGAATATGTTTTTGGCTATTTTAAAATTTATAAATCTCGAAATACTAAATTATCCCAAAATTTCAAGATGGTGAGGTTATTTAGCCAAGTAAAAATAACCCAATAGATTGATATGCTCAAAAGAAGTCAATACGAGTAAATGTCAGTAGCAGCAAGAAATAAATGTGAAACCGTGTTTTAACAACAGTTGGGTAGTAAACTCCAAACCAGCACCGCTCTTTCACATTTACTTTTTTCCTAGAGTTTTTTACAATTTTTGTCCTCTGAGTTGACAACTAACATTTATTTGATCCCTTAGCTTTAGTTATCACCTTGTACATGTGATGAACTTGGGGTTTTCTTTTTCTAGTTCGTAAAAGAATGATACCCTTGCTCATAGTTGCAATCACATCTTCGGTCTGTTTTACTTAAATCAAATGTATCAAGTGTACCTATTATAGTCTCTTTACGTCGCCATTCCATCCAAAATAACAAAAAGTAATGTTCTTACTAGAAACGGAACTAGAAATTGCAAATGGCAGAGGCCGATTTCTATATAATTTTTTTCACACTATATGGGTATTTTTTTCGTGATATGGGGGAAGAAAAATGGAGATTTTGATTAAAATACATATAAAAAAGTGGTCGCGGCCACCCGACTGTCCCCACCTAGTTTCTTTCCTGCTTAGAAGGAGCATTCTTGAAGCAAAATGGAGTTTCAGGGTAAGTAGTAAATGATTAACCTTAGAAAATATATACATATACATTTGCTTCCAACTTTGCGGGATGGCAAGTGGTTAATGATTTTTTATTGTTTAGTAGGAGAAATGAAATAATTGAAAGTAGTGAGACCAAAAAAGAAATTGTTATTTAGTGCGCTGCAGTATCACAGTAAAGTACACTACCACTAACTACTCTTCAGTACACACTCCACTAAACTAGTTCACATTGCTAGCTTTTTTGAGTCTCTCTAAAAATGAGAGCCATTCTTGTTCTTCTTCTTTGCAGTTTGGTCCTCGTTTATTGTAAAAACTCAATCGAGCACCACAACCTAATAATCCGTAGTCTCCCAACCACTACCACATCTACTAGTAGTAGCACTGATGATGATGAAGCTGTAGAATCATCCTATTACGGTTATTCTTCCGAATACTCCTCCTCGAATAACCTTACCGTAGAGTTGAACTTACTACATCACGTGGACACTTTGTCGACGGATGAGTCTCCGGAGGCTCTGTTCATAGAGAGGCTCAAACGTGACGCCCGAAGGGTCTCCTCCTTAACTACCGCCCTCCTTCCAGGTAGTTAAACAACACTTACTAAATTACCTGTCTCCATTTTTATTATCGGTTATGTTGACAGGTGTCCCGGAGGCACTCTTTAAGTCTTGATTGTTGTATGAACATTTTACGGATCTAATTAACAGTTTAACACAAACATTATTTAAAATTGGGTAAAGCGGGCATTGGTTATGAATGTTGGAATTGTGTTTTATAATGTTTTGTATAAAAATTAACAAGTTATTAGTAAGTACTAACATTTATTTTATGTAATTAAACTCAAGAGACATATTTATGATAACGATAGAATGTTATGGTAGTATCAGGTAGGGTTGGGAAAAAATCAAATTTCCCGACCGGAGAATAGTCCCGACCCGATTTTGTAATTAATTTATATTTTATATAAAAAAATAAATTAATTTATATCAAATGCAAGTGATGAGAATCGAACCTTCTACGTCTAGCATACAATGTAAGCATTCTACCATATGAGATACAATCTTTTTTCTTTTATATATTAGTTATAATTATACAAGTATAATATAGATTTGTAGTTTTGAATATATGTAACTATTAAAATAAAAAATATATTTAAATTAAAAAATTTACTTAAATTAAAAAATTATATTGTTATTTTTAAGAAAAATAAATGATTATTATTTTCCGATTATAAAAATTATAATGATAATGTATCTCATTAGTATGATAATTGTTGCTTGTGTGAATAAAATTAAATAGTAAAATAATCTGATAAAAAACGTATCAATTTTTTTATTTACTTCATTATTTGTAGTTTCACACTATTTTATTAATTTCTTTTTTCATTTATTAGGAATGTTATTTTTAAACTAAGATTATGTTTCGTGTTAATAACATGTTTAGACTTGTTAAATGAAAATTGTTAATAAAAAATGACGTCATCATAAAATAAAAAAATATGTCGGGAGATTCGGGATAAACCTATCCCGACCCTAACCCACCCGTATTATCAAGTATGTGAGGGTCATAAATCATGGATACAACTATTTTTGTATTTAATGTATCTTGATATTATAAATATATCATAATTAGCATTGTAGTAGACTAATAATTGGTTTAAACAAGTGTCATATTGATATGTTCAGTACACTAATTGCTATCATTTAATGAGGGATGATTATAAACGTTTATGTTAATTCTACCCCCTATTCTCTACCCCTTTCCGTGCCCCCTTGCTTATTTTCACTCAAATTTTAAATTTTCACTCAAATTTTAAATTTTCACAACTTATACCGCAACTTTATAAACTTTTATATTATATTGTATTCAAATTTTAAAACATTTGAACATAATATTGTTTTATACAATTTTTTTAATATTCAATGTTTAATTTACACTAATTTATACATTTATTCCAAAATAAATTTTGCGTGGATTTTCTTTTAAAAATAATTATTGGAATGTATTGATACATGTATTATAGTAATTGTACAATTTTTTTCAAGTTTTTTAGAATTTTTTTTTTGATAAAATAAGCAAGGGGGCACGGAAGGGGGTAGAGAAATGGGGTAGAAGATTTGGACTCAAACCCAATAAAAATTATAGAACCCAAGTTATTACTACCTTAAAATTAAATGTTCATAAAAATTAAATATTAATAAAAATAAAAAAATGTAGATTCATAATAAAAACCCCGATAACAATATAGAAACATAGTTGAGACTGACCTAAACTTAAATATTAATTAAAATAAAAACCCAAATAAAAAATATAAAACCCTAATTAGAACTATCCTAAAATTAGATATTAATAATTTTTTTTTAAATATATGATATATATATATACATACATAATTTTTCTACTGCAAAATACATGCATTAATAATGTAGTAATGCTATAGAACCAGACTGACTCAACCAGACTGATTACCAGATAGTCCTTTATGTAATTTTTAGAATTCTTTTGACACTCAACCAAAACAAAAATAAAATCTCAAATATAATATTTATGTAACCCTAGTTGAGACTACCTTAAACTTAAATATTAATTACAAATATTTAAAATTTTAATGATTTTAATATATTTTATTTGACGATTCAACAAAATAAAAACCCAAATATAATATTATAGAACCCTATTTGAGACTACCCTAAACTTAAATATTAATTAAAAATATTTAAAATTTTAATGATTTTAATATATTTTATTTGACGATTCAACAAAATAAAACCCAAATATAATATTATAGAACCCTATTTGAGACTAACCTAAATTTAAATAATAATTAAAAATATTAAATATATGGCCGAATAGCAGACTCTTACATTTCGGGGTGAAAATGAAATTCTAAATTTACATTAAGGACTAGTGTGTTGAGAGTCTGGTTGAGTCTATCTGGCTCATTAGCATTATTCTTATTACTAGTGCTATTATATCTTCCAACATCGTCTTACCCTCTCTAGCTACTTTATAATTAGACATCTTTATCTATTTTAATACAATATGTAATTTTGACTTTTTTCTTAAGTACAAAGTATTTTCATTCTAAAATTGCACCTAATCCAAAAATAATTACTTTGAGCTAGCGGGCCGGGATAGTACTTAATTAAACACTCTGTTTAAGCTTAATTATGTCAGTTGGAGACATTAACTAACCCGCTAACTTTTAATCATAAAAAAATATTGCAGTAATATAATTTCTGAGTAAAAGTATTTTTTTAACTCCTAATTTAGTAGCAGTTTTGCTTCTCGTGGTTCAACCACTGTTTAAGGGCACGCTTCATAGAATATATTGTAAATTTTTTTGTTAGTAAAATAGATTTCTGAACTTTTAAAATCAAGGTAAGGGGAAGGATTTTAGCAGCTCGGTGGTGTCGGGATTGACGCAGGGGAGTGGGGAGTACTTTACAAGGATTGGGATCGGGACGCCGCCAAGGTATGCTTACATGGTTTTGGATACGGGGAGCGATGTGGTGTGGGTACAGTGCTCCCCATGCCGGAAGTGCTACACACAGACTGATCCCGTCTTTGATCCAGCAAAGTCCACCACATTTTCGGCGGTGAGGTGTCGTTCACCTTTGTGTAATAGGTTGGACTCACCTGGGTGTAACAGCCGACAGACCTGCCTCTATCAGGTATTATTGGGTTTAGTTTAGGCATAAAATGCTTTAGCTCATCTTTTGGCATATTACAAGTACAAATCACATACTTATCAAATTTCCTTTTGTTATCTGGGGGGCAAAAGTCCTATGTCAAAAACTACATAGTAGTACTTTTAAAGAAACAAATTAACAAACACATTTTTGACTAAGGATGCATTCTCTGCTATTGAGCATCACAATAGTTAAAGTAAAGAGTTTTCTTTTGATCCATTGTTAAAGTAAAGATTGTTCACTTATTTTGGATTGTAGGTGAGGTGTCGAGGTTGTATTTGTGAGATTAATACCTGAAAAGGTTGAATTAGTTGTGTTCATTACTTTAAGCAGTATGTAACTGCATTTGCTCTACTTAGTTTCAGTTACCAGAGTAATAATTTATCAAGATTTGGTTGTATGAAAGATATTTCATTAGTTCTAAGGGAACAAATCACAGTCAGTAGCCTCCCCTGTTTGTTGTTAACAATTCGGGTACCAATGTACAGTGCCTACAAATTGAGTACCCGTCTACTTATTTTTGTTCCACTTTGGGAAGTTATGTCCAATTGACTGTAAGAAACGTAAGCCGAATTTTCAAGATGCAGTTACACGTTTCAGTTACAAACTCAGTTATAACTCAAGTATCAGTTATAACTCAAGTTGTAACCGAATTCGTCTGGAATAGTAAAGGTACTGAACACACGCAACTTTGATTACGAAGTTCGATCTAGTACTAGATTTACGTTTCCGAGGCCCTCAACCAGTGATTTATTGATATGTCAAGGACAATAACGAGTTTTGAGACTTACAACGCTCAAGCGTATATGCCTAACTCTATATCTCACAATTTAAACACTATCAATCTCTCTAGATCGAAGTCTATGATTTTTTCTCAATAATCACTCATGTGTTGTTGCTCTCTAAAATAATCTCTCTCTTTTGATCTTTTTCTTTTTGTGAATAGCTAAATAAAACTATAACTCTACTCCGTTTATATAATACGGTTACTAAATCAAATCTTAATCCAATATTGTTTATTCAATATTCTCTTGTCTTGAATTGATTTGATTTCCTTTGTTGTCATGATATCGATTAACTACTGATCTGAGATAAATCTTATTTAATTCGAAATTGTTCAGAATCTTTACTTATCTTATCTTCAATACATTTCCTTTCTTTTGCTTTCCTTATTTATTCGTAATTGATTTGACTTATTCTTTTGTATAATATCTTCGCATATCTGCTTAATTTAAGGTAAATTAACAAAACATACTACTTTTTAAACTAAATTACAAAAAACATACCCTTACAGCTTTTTATTATAAAAAACATACCAAACAAATTTAAATTTAATGCTGTTTATTCTTTTCTTTATCTCTCTCTCCTCCATTTTTCTTTCTCATCAATTCTTCTCTGTATCTCTTCATTATTCTCTCTCACCAATTTTTCTCTTTTATCTCTCTATCTTTATGATCTTACTCTATCTCTTCTCCATTCTTCTATGTATCTTTCTTTAATATCACACTCTATCTCTCTCCCTTCCTCCACCACGAAAACCCATCACTAACTACCGAACACCATTTAGATTATATAGATATCCATATACATATAAATACAGATATATACATACGTAATACACAAATATTACACTATTTGATACCCCGTAATATATGAAAAATATATGGAATTGGTGAGATTGTTTTCTATTATTGAGTTTTGAGACTATTGTAAACATTGTGGGTTTCAAGTTGAAAGAGAATAATACATATGTACAATATTTGAGAGAAATTCATATGTAGGGTATGAAGTTTTAAAATTAGGGTATGAACGTTTGAAATTATGGTATGAACTTTTAAAATTATGGTATGAAGTTTTGAATTTAGGATATGAAGTTTTGAAATTAGGGTATGAAATTTTTGAAATTAGGGTATGAAGTTTTAAAATCAGGATATGAAGTTTTAAAATTAGGGTATGACGTTTTATAATTATCATATGTATATTTTGTGAGTTTTTAATCATTTTTATAGAGAGATGGGCGATTAGCACGTGTTAGAAAGAGGTGCGATTATCGTGTGTTAGAGAGATAAGTGCGATTAGAGATAGATATGTTAGGTTAGAGAGAGATGTTAGATTAGAGAAAGATGTTAGGTGAGAGAGATGTATGTTAAGTTAGAGAGATGGATTAGATTAAGAAATAATAAGTATATATATGTATCTTTTTGGTAATTTAAATTATTAGGGTATGTTTTTTGTAATATAATAGGGGTATGGTATGTTTTTGTTAATTGCCCCTTAATTTAACCCCTTAACTTAAAGCACCACGTTCTGATATTTAATCACCAATCTTCTAGGAAAATATAAGTCGACAGAATCTTTGGAGATAAATTCGCGATAAACTAGATTAATTAATACCTCTCTAAATTTCTACGGTCTCCCGACATTTATAGAGGTTTTACTGTAGTTGTAAGTTTCAGTTTTGTCCGTTTGTTTTTAAAATATACAAGTCTCGCCTAGGGCTGGCAATTTTTGGCCACCCACCTACCCAAAACCAAAACTTTCAGGTTTCGGTCAGGTTTGGTCGGGTTTTTTTGAGTAAAAACTAGGCAGAATAACCGTCCGGTACTCAAATGTACGACCGGTCAAGCGGTTTTCGATCTTCGGATATTTCGGTTTTAACCAGCTTTTAGGTTCTTTTTATGTTTGTAAATTTTGTACTTCAAAATATAATTGTTGTTTATTTGTTTTGTTTTTAAACTAATTTTCTTTTGTTGTGAATTTTAGGTATATCACAATGCTCCCACCTCTCTATATATTCTTTTTCAATATATTTTATACACCCATTACAATTATGTCTTCAACAAGTACCACTGCATATACTCACCTTTTTTCTTGTTTTCTAAGCCTCACTTTGTCAATCTGTACCTATATCTAGTTGTGTACATATACTGATATGCAAATGGATTTATGTATATAAGTATAAAAAATAAATTTCTTTTTTCCTTCTACTGTGTTGCCGTTGATCATTCCAGTTTGATCCAATGGTTGGTATTAATGATGTGAAAAATGGATGATAAATAATTAACAAAATGACTAAAATATCCCTTATTTTAACGGTTTCCATCCATGATCTAACAAATTGTGACGGAATTGTACTAAAACAAATGATATATGATACTTCATGGTACTAAAAGAGAAAATTGATAGTTTATGGTACTAAAGTATAATAAATCCATTGTATAATTATGGAATTTCTTGACATTACTTTGTGTATACGTCTAATCGGGAATTATCTATCTAGAGTTTAATTTGTTTATTTAGAAACTCTGAACAAACATGCTGTAAATAACTGAAATTTAGTTAGCTACTTAGTCATTCGAATCCGCACGCACCGCCAATAGTGGTGCTGATTGTTATCCTATTTAGTTAGTGACTTGGTTGTTCGAATCTGCACATATATCAATTGCACATGTCTGCGGTATAAAAAGACTCCTTTACATCCTCACTAATGTGAATACATCATTGCATCGGAGACAATATCAATTTAACTCCTTTTTCACCGGTGAACTATGACATGTATTGTTGTCCTACCAAACTTTAAGCCATAAAAAGATAATATAAGCGATAGATACTATGATGCCTTCTGGAAGAACTGGTAGTGTTATGTTTTGGTTTTATATGCTATGTGAAAGTCCAAGCTGTTCTAACTTCTAATGAACCACAGGAAATTGTCTTAAGGTTTATTTTCTTTCAATTCTATTAATGCTTATTGTTTTTTTTTTTACACAACTACCTACAATTATCCTATAGGTATCCTATGGCGATGGTTCATTCACGGTCGGAGACTTCTCTACTGAAACTCTAACCTTTCGGCGAACCAAAGTTGACAATATTGCCTTAGGTTGTGGCCACGACAACGAAGGACTATTCGTAGGCGCGGCTGGTCTACTAGGACTCGGAAGAGGAAAATTATCATTCCCATCTCAGGCCGGAAACAGATTCGGCGACAAATTCTCATACTGTCTCGTAGACCGGTCTGCCAGCTCAAAGCCCTCCTCTCTTGTCTTCGGAGAGTCATCGGTCTCGAGAAATTCTGTATTTACTCCTCTTTTGACAAACCCTAAGCTCGACACGTTTTACTACCTTGGACTGACTGGGTTCAGCGTTGGTGGGTCTCGTGTTAAAGGTATAACGTCAGCACTTTTTGACCTTGATACTTCTGGAAATGGGGGTGTAATCATCGACTCTGGCACGTCTGTCACGCGCCTCACCCGCTCTGCCTATGTGGCGTTGCGTGACGCATTTTTGGCCGGAGCACCGAACCTGAAGAGGACCGGAGGCTTCTCTCTCTTTGATACATGCTTTGATCTGTCTGGAAAGACGTCGGTGAAGGTGCCGACTGTGGTGATGCACTTCACCGGTGCTGATGTGTCGTTGCCCGCGTCAAATTATCTGATCCCGGTCGATAGCAAGGGCACGTTTTGCTTTGCATTTGCGGGTACCATGAGCGGTTTGTCGATAATTGGGAATATACAGCAGCAGAGTTTCAGAGTTGTGTATGATCTGACTGGGTCACGGGTCGGGTTCGCTCCCCAAGGGTGCGCTTGAGGTTCTTTCTAGAGGTTTTATTTGGAGCGAAAATTTCTTGTTAGATTTTGATTTTTGTCTTTGCTTTTATGTTTCTCTTGGAGAATACAAGTATTTCTATATGGTATCGCTACTTGGTTGCAACTAACTTAATGCGCTCTTGAGTAAAATCAAAACATGAACTTATTTGTTATTGTGTAATAAGCTGATATATTGTCATTTGGTCGAGTAGGAAGACATTCCAACATTAGAAAAAAGTTGGCTTTATTTTGGTAAGTGATAAATATGTACATTAATATGACCGCCAACGTTTAGAGGTCAGACCAAGATTTTTTTGATTTGCCGGAACATTCGTTGGGTGGATAATAGTAATACAGTTGTTTTCAAGCTTTTTGTCTTAAAAAACATTTTAAGATTTTTAACCATCCACCCAAGCTACAAATTAAATACACCAGTCACCACTAGCAGACATGTAAATTTTTCCAGTAATTACTGTTGGATTGTGTTGTGGTTGTGAGACCATAGTTACTAGAAAACTTGTTATGTATTTGAAAAATTACGTTTCTCGCTTCCATGGATCATGCGTAAATTTAGTTATTTTATTTTATTTCTTTACACGTTTCCATTTTGTTTTTCACTTTCGTTTTCCGTCCTCACAACTATGTGTGAGACTCTCTAACTCGGATATTGTTTTGCAAGAACGAGCTTCTCTCAAACTATTTAATCTCTTTTTACCTATGCACTTATTCCACTCTTGTCTCTTCTTGAGTTTGCAAAAATAAGCAATCTCATTCCGAGAATTTAGAAATATATGCTGCACACTTTTGTGACCTTCTATCGGAGCCTATATTCTAAACACCTCTGGGTGGAACGTCACAGGCAGATGACAGATGGTTAATATCCTCAAATGAGACATCACATGACTCTGTAAAATGTAAAACAACGATTAAAACTGGTTTGCACTTTGGATCAACTGGTTCACTCTTAATACAAATTAACTTACGGTTAGCCTAAGGTGATAGAGGCAGACCCTCATCATCTAGAACTTCTTTTAACATCATTTTCAATTTGATAGGTCGGAAGTTTTAGAAAAAATTCGTTGGAAGGAACGTGCACAAACTCTTCTTTTTTCAGTGTGTTTTTGATAAATAAAAAACTCTATAAGCTTTACTAGAGAGTGAATTACCAAAAAAGGTTCATTCATCGGATTTAGCTTCAAACTTACTCACGTTATTCTTACCATTGTTCAATACGTAACACTTGCAACCAAATAAACGTAATTGAGCAATTAGGTTTCCTATTGTAAAATAGCCATAAGGTGTTTTCTTCAAAGTTGGGCGTAATATATTGCTATTAATGATGTAATATGTGGTTTGTACGACTTGTATCGATAAATACTGGTAAATTACTTTCGCAAAACATGGTCCCTACGAATTCTTCTAGTGTTCTAATTTTCTATTATATTACCCTATTTTGTTTTGAAGTACTAGGTGCGGAAAATTATGAACTATACTAGGCCATTACAAAAACGTTCATGCGGTTGGTTTTCAAATTTTGTACAATGATTGGTACAATCTTCTTGGTAAACATGTTATCGTTTAGAGTTTCTTACAAAATTTAGTGACGTTATCGAATGATTCATCTTTAGCAGTCAAGAGCTTGGCCCAAGTGAAACGACTTAAGCCATCTATTATGACTAGTGAATAGGATCGACCATCCATACTTAAGGTTCGAGAAGTTCCAACTAGATTCATGTGAATAGGCTCCAAAACACGTTTGGCAGTGACTTGCTTATTCCCTTTAAAGGATGTATTAGTTTGCTAAAAGAAAATGCCTCATCTTCTTCCAACCTCAAGATGTTCCTGAAGATACTAAAAGTGGTGGTAAGTGTGTTAAGAAGGTGAGGAAGAAAATTACTAGTCTCTGGATAAACTACAACATTGGCTTTATTAGTGGATATGATCTCTGTATTCAACCATATATCTTAGTGATGATATGAAGGTTCTTAACACGTATATGGAGAAAATTCGTTCTTTATTGCCTACTGTAGTGGATTCTGACTCCGAAGATTGAGACGAAGATACCCCTCTTAGCGAGAGTTGTAGTGTTTGGAAAGCTTGTAATATATATAATCCGGTGTGAGTGAGGTTTTGTAAGGGTAGTTGCTTTCCAATTGTGTAATAGGGGATGGTTTGGAGTTTATGCTTTGTATGTTGTGTATAAGGAATGTTATGTTTGGTTCTAATTTGTTAGTGGTATAAGTTATATTATACTTAAAAGAGTAGGCATCAATAATGGTACACTAAAACACCCCAAGACATAAAAAGGGAGAAAACTTAAAACCACCGTCACCGCCGACTGGGGTGGGGAGGATCTCCAATCACCATACTCTCAGACATTCAACGCCGCCTACAACCATCCTCCCCCACCTCCCGTCATGCCTTCTGCCCTACTTCACCGTTGTTGCTGCCTATCCCTAAAATCCCTAACCGAGATATCAAGTCGCCGTCTTTTCTCCCCATCTCTAGTCTGTCACATCTCTCTTCTTCCTTCTCCTTCATCTCCCATCCTCTCCGCGATCCTCTCTGAGGCGCCATCTCTTCTCACCTCTCACTTCTCACATGCTCCAAAATAGCGACGCTCATTCTTTCTCCCTACTCATCCATCGTTGCCTACCCATTCCGACATCATCTAGTTTGACTTTTGGGGGCTATTTGACCACTCTTGGGTTTGTTTCATGGGCTTAAATTGTCATTTCGTCTAAACCACATTTGTTTGGAGTTTTGTGGCTCGAAGCAGGTTCAGACTTGCTTTGCTACTTCTTCGATGAGACGTGGGACTCATCACACTCTCTTGATTGTTGTTGGTTTTATGACAGGGTAGTGGTCAGATTATGGGTTTAGGGTTTTCGTTCGTTACAATAGGTGTATTTTACCTTGGTTGTTTGGTTACTCTTTGGTCTCATGGGTGAGCTTGTTAATCCTCGATTGTTCAGGTGAGTTAGTTTGTTCTAAAGCTATTAAGCATGTTTATGGTGATATGATGGACAAATCTTTACATTGTTATTATTTGTATTCAGGTAAATTGTTTACGGGTGCATGTTTTGAGGAGGTCTCATCAAGGGCGTGTTTGGGATTTATAGTTGCTGGGTTGATTAGCTTGTATGAAGATCCTTTTACTTTTGGGCGTTCATACAATCTATTGTACAAGGGAAGTAAGGTGGTTACCATAGGCTCTGCTTAGCGAGGATATGTTTATATCTTGATGGATTTTGTTGATATATAACTGGATGGATTGTGAGAATGAATATGAGTTATGCTATAGAGGTTGAAACCTGGATATTCACGAGTCTTATAGTTGGTCAATTAGCTCCTTTTAGTGCTTGATAAAATATTTTTTTACATAGCTCGCAATTTAGAGATTTGTAAACTCAGATTGGCATGAACTTGGTTCTATTTTAATGATTTTCGTTGAGATATGTATGAGATGGATAGGTTATATTACAGAGGTTGAAGGTTGGGGTCTTCACGACTCTGGTAGTTGGTCAATCCCTCTTATCTTGTATCTTGTTTGATGGTTTCCAGTTAGAGAGTTTGGGCTGTTTTCCGCTTATACGAGACAAGTCACCTAATACAAGGTAAGTTATTTCTATTATTTGGCTACGGTAGTAGAATGCTTTGATTAGTGAGCTAGTTTATCTACTTTAAGTTTAATAGTTTGTTTTAGTGTATGGTGGATGTATATAAGTTTATTTGCTATGACCTTGTGTTATTTGTAATCAGGTTAACACTTTGGTTTGTTTTGTTTGTCCGATCAGATTTGTTACTTTGGATTGTTATTATTTATCTTCATTGTATATCAATTTTGTCTCACTTTCTTTATATGATACACATATACTACCCGGAAAAAAAGAGAGTTATAATGTACTCTTGTATGTTTGAGTTTTTTCATCCATTATTGTCTATATTTTTAGTGAAGTTTGGACGTGCTTTTCTTACATTTGCAATTTGAAAGTCTTTCACACAAATAAAAGTTTAATATAGATATTACCACTTATTTGAGGTTCATAGTTTATTCTGTTGTTGTTATTGTGAGTTTAAAATCATGCTTCAAAGTTGTATTATGTTTTAGTCCCCTCTTTTATTGTTAATATATATTTAATTACCAAAAAAATCATGTAATTTTTTATATAACGATGTGGAATAAAAGCAAAAGTTTTTTCTCACCTTTTAAAATCTACTTCTTTTACAAGTTTTAGGTCAATTTGCATTCACACCGACTATCAATTTGGTTTGAATGAATATCTACCATCTTCAAACTCGTCGAACAAGATTGGCGAGCGTAATTTTTCATTACACTCGACTTATTAGTTTGATAGTCAAGAACACACACAAGCTCACGATAGATAAATACATAAATGTAATTACGAGAATAAAAGCAAAACAATATAAGAGAGTGATGCTCTTTTATAATATGGGATTAGTGTTACAAGTTACAATAGTTTGATATGGGAAATATAACTAAAGTTACTATTCTGCTATCTATCCCGCATTGGGGATTTATAGATATCTGCTTTGGTCTGTGTTAGATCTCTAGAGAGAAATGTTCTCTAGTCTTTAATGTCGTTAACTCTTTTAGGTGAGAATTATCAACCCCTTTCTAAGGGCCATCAATGCTATATTTATAGTGTTTTACATTGCTTGAGGGTCATTAGATCTAAGTTAACGTCACTCTTAATCTAATGGTGGAGCGCATATCTAGGACTGTAGGCGGTGTCAGGGACACGCGTCCTCATCCCATTGATGGAGTCAGCACGCCACGTGGGGTTTTGACGCCAACTTCGCTACACTTTAGCGCCAATTTAATTAAGGTTTCCGTACATCGCGTATACTATGTCAATGGCTCCCGAGTACCATATAATTCCCCGAGACGGGACATTTATGAGGATGGGACAAGCCGACGATCTTTGCCGGGGTGGAGACTTCACATGATCCGAGACGTATATTCCGTCTATGGGGCATCTGGCCGATTCACCTTGGGGTCATACCACGATATATACGGGTTTCTCCGACATGCGAGCCTCGGTGAAAAGGGGAATACAAATATTCCCTCGTCAATACTCCCTGCCCAGTGTAGGGTCCCGTGAACGATCTTTTGTATAGCTTCATGTCAAGGGATAGGCAGAATCCAATGGATTTTCTTCGTATCTTCACAGCTTCTTTCTTGTCTTTGGGCAGTTCTCCAATGCTATTGTATTTGATATAGGGGTCCATCTAGCTCAGGATGGAGGCGATTTCTTCTATCAAGTTGATCTGCTGCTTCGGCAAGATGCTCGATGTCGGTATGTGTTCCATGCTGATTGTCCTTTCTCCTTTCTCTGTTATTGTCGAGGCCAGGGTGGCCAATGCATCAGCGTGAGAGTTCTCACTGTGGTTGATGTTCGTATTTTCGCACTTGTCGAATGTCTTGATAATCCCGGCTGCCACAGCTACGTAGGCGGCCATTATGTTGTCCTTCGTTTGAAACTCTCCGCTGATCTGGCTGGCTACTAACTGCGAATCTGTGTTCACCGATAATATCTTCACTCACAAGCTTCTTGCTATCCTTAGTCCGGCGATTAGTGCCTCGTATCCAGTTTCGTTATTTGTAGCTCAGAATCCTAGCTGGATCGATCTTTCCACTATCACTCCATGGGGGGAATGCAAAGTTATTCACAGTCCAACACTTTTTTTATTTGATGCCCCGTCGGTGTAGAGTATCCACTCTTCATTGACTCGCAAAGTTATTTTTTTGATTACTTCTGTCTCAGGGTCGGCCACGGTAAATTCAGCGACGAAGTCTGCCAAATCTTGGCCTTTCACGGATAGGCGGGGTTGAAATTGTATGCCGAATGCGTTTAGTTGCACCGACCACTTTGATATCCAACCTGAGAGGTCTCATTTCTTTAGTAATTCATGTATCAACTAATTCGTGTACACGATGATGCTATATGCTGAAAAATAGTGGGCAAGTTTTTGAGAAGCCATGACCAAAGTGAGCACGAGTTTTTCAGGGTTTTTCTTACGTAATAAACTGATTTTTGATCTCTGCCCACTTCTTTTATTAGTACGGCGCTAACCGCAATGTTAGAAACAAATAGGTATAATGCTAGCGTATCGGCAGGGTTTGTTTTGCAAGAAGGGGCGCTCTGCCCAGGTACTCAGTTAGCTCTTTAGAGGCTTTTTTGCACTCATCGTTCCACTCAAAATATTTTTGGTACTTCCTGGCTGTACACTGGTCCCCAAACCAGGCTATGAAACGATTTAAAGCGGCAGCCATGCCGGCTAACTTTTGGATATGTTTTCTCTTTTTTGGTTCCTTAATATTTTTTAAAGCTGAAATATGGCCCGGGTTGGCCTCTATGCCCTGATGTGTGACAAGGAAGCATAATTTTTTCCATAACCTACCCCGAAAGCGCACTTCGAAGCGTTCAGTTTTTAGGTTGTGAGCACGGATTGTTTCAAAAACGTTTTTTAGGTCGGACATATGGTTTTCTTTTTTCTCGTTTTTTATGACCATGTCGTCTATATAAACTTCTATCATCTTACCTATACTATTTGAAAAAAAAATGTGACTGATTTTTTGATGTGTAGATCCGGCATTATTGAGCCCAAAGGGCATGACTTGATAGCAGAAATTCCTCTAGGGATTAGAAAGACTTTTTTCTTGGTCTTCTTTCGCAAGTGGGATCTGTTGGTAGCCGGAGCAGGCGTCCAGGAAGCTCATCCTAGCGGCCCTGGCGTTCGAGTCCACAATTTGATCAACTTTAGGCTAAGGAAAGGGGTCTTTTGGAAAGACTTAATTCAGATCGGTATAGTCTACGCAGACTCTCAGTTTATTATTTTTCTTAAGAATTTGCGAGCTAGGTCGGGTAAAACACTTCCCGAATGGTTTTAGCCTCTAATGGTTTTTCTACTTCGGCATTGATCGTGTCGGTGTGTTCCGGACAGGCACGCCTGCTGTATAACTGGTTTAGCCTCGGTATCGACGTTCAACCGGTGGCACGCCAGGTCAGGACTTATGCCGGGCATTTCAGATGGAGTCAAGGAGAATTCGTCAGAGTTGTCGAGTAATAGTTGGCTTAGCTCTTTTGCCTCGGAATCCTCCAGGTCTTTCCCAATCATGAAAATTGTCTTCGTCTTGCTCCGGTATCTGGACCTTTACCAGTCATTCCACTACTTTTTCCTCTACCTCTTTATCCCCCTTGGTAAGCTTCTTCAGCATTTTGGGGTTGTCGTCTTCAATATTTAGCATGGGGAGCATCAGCTCGACCCTCTTTCCCTTGAACACCGCCATGGCGCAATTCCTAGATGACTTTTGGCTTCCTTAGAGTGTTTCCACCCCGGTCGAGGTGTGCAACTTCACCATTTGGTGTAGGATGGAGAAGACCGCTCCAATCTGATGCAACCAATCTCGACCGAAGATGGCGTTGTATGCTGACGGGGAATCTATAACGGTAAATTCAACCATCAAGACCCTAGACCCCCGTTTTCACAGGGAGAAAAATGTTCCCCATGGGCAGTACTGTTTCAGAGCTAAATCCATATAGGGGAGACATTTCTGTGGCCAGGTCTTCGTTCTTTAGGCCCATGTTCCGGAATAGCTCGTTGTACATTATGTTAACGATGTTCTCTGGTCGATCAGTATGTGGCCCATGGTGCAGCATCCGACCTGAGCTGAAATAACATGTGCGTCGTTGTGAGGTAACTCTACACCGGTTAAATCATTGTCAATGAAGGATAGGTTGGGGACCTCATCCTCCATATGTCTCTTCGAGGAGGGCTTTGTTTCGGCTTTGTTTCGGTTTCTCTTAGTAGGGTTCTTTGGAATTCTTTCTTTGGTTGTTTTTGAGGAGCCTAGCCATGGATGACGAGGCAGGTCATCAAGGGGGGTCAGGGGGATTTTTTCAGTCCGATTTTGGTTGGCGCGGTTATTGGTATGCCGGATGAAGTCGTCAAACTTTCCATCGGCTACCCCCTCGTCAAGCTTATCTCTGAGGGTGAAGCACCGGTCAATCTCGTGCCCATGACTTATGACTTGGGTGGTATTTGCAAAAAACGGTTGTAAGCCGACGAGGTGGGGGGTGGTCGGTTGTAAATGGGGGCGGTCGATTGTAAATAGGGGCGGTCGATAGAAGAATGGTTTATTTTGAACTTGCATTATTACCTCATAAATCGGCACGGTGAACCAAGTCGTCCGTGCTTGACAGGGGTCGTTCACAAGAGACCTCGGTCGGGTTGGATGTGGCTGATTATTGGGGCCTCGGCGACGGTCATTGTTTCGGGGGTAGGAAGTGTCTCTACCCCGGTTGAATTGAAATGGTCGATTTTCACTAGGGGGTTTTGGTTGATGTTGTTTATTGTCCCGGAAGGGGGTAGGGCTGACTTGTTTATTGTTTTTCGATATCAACGTGTTACTTGATAAAGGACCAAAGGTGCTGCACCGTCCTAGGAGAGTTGGCATATTTTGTTTAAAGGCGGATATAACAATCGAGTCTGGACATTCAACACACTCCGCGTGTTTCTGCCAAAATTGTCGGTCGTATTTCTCGAGGCTTTATTTTTGTAGCATTTGTATTTGGTATAGGTGTTCCGGTTGGGCAGACCGTTCTTTCAGGTTGATAAAATGGTGGGCAAACTCATAGGCCAGGTTATCCCAGCATCCCTTTGCGAGAGCTCCCTCCGAGATGGAGTTCTTTGTCTTTCGTTGCGGGGGGTACGTGGCGATCGTTCCTCGCACGACTTCGCCACTTCATATCTTTCTGGGCGAGGGGGATCATTCTCGGATGCTCCGACCTCAGTCAAACATTTCGGTTTGGTTCAGGGTGACCTTCTCTAGGTTGGGAAGCTCTGAGTTCGGACACCCTCGGGGCCATTCGGGAGTGGATGCTTGGGGTAGGGCCTAGCCTTGAGCGCACATGGCTTCATGCCGGCTGGGGACCAAGCATTGCATCAATGAGGGCTTTTTGGGCGGCTATGGTTTGGAGCTCTTTTTCGTTTAGGTACAACATCATATGTTGGAGGTCGTCATTGGCTTTTGGAGCGGCGGGTGTCGGAGTGGGAGCAGGGGCGTGGTTACCCGTGACCACACCTTGGTCCGGGGTATGCTCGAAAGATAAGACTCTTTGGATTCGTGGCGGGCGAGTTTGGTCAACGGTTTCACCCACGTGGGCAGGGTTTAGTGAGGAGAGGCTCTATCATTCTTCTTAGGTGGGTAGGTGTGGGGTTTTTGAGTTTAAGAGGTGTACGAGAGGTTTTAAGCGGTCTTACCTCATAATTACAAAAAGGTATGAGTTGGCAGCTTGCGTGATTCTGACTAGTGGTTTCCCACAGACAACGCCATTTAACGAGCGTAATTTTTCATTAAACTTGATATATTAGTTTGATTGTCGAGAAGACACACAAGCTCACGATAGATAAATATATAAATGTAATTACGAGGATAAATACAAGACAATATAGGATATGGATGATATTTTATAAATATGAGATAACTGTTACAAGTTACAATAGTTTGATACGAGAAGTATAACTAAAGGTATTATTATTCTATATACCCCGGATTGGAGCTTTACAGATATCTTCTTTGGTCTACGTCGAATCTCTAGAGAGAAGTGTTTTGTAGTATTTAATGTTAACTCTTTTAGCTGAGAATTAACAACCCCTTTCTAAGGGTTATCAATGCTATATTTATAGTGTTTTACTTTGCTTGATGATCTTTAGATCTAAGTTAACGTCACTAACGGTAGAGCGCATAGCTCGGACTGTAGGCGGTGTAAGGGACACGCGTACTCTTCCCATTGATGGAGTCAGCACGCCGCATCGGGTTTTGGCGCCAAATTCGCTACACTTTGATGCCAATTTAATTAGGGTTTCTGTGCATCGCGTAATACTATGTCAATGGCTCCCGGGGACCATATAATTCCCCAAGACGGGACATTTATGAGGACGGGACAGCCCGACGATCTTCGCCGGGGTGGAGACTTTACATCATCCGGGATGTATGTTCCGTCTATGGGGCGTCTGGCCGCTTCACCTTGGGGTCATACCACGATATATACGTTTTTCCAACGTGCGAGCCTCGGAGAGAAGGAGAATACAAATATTCTCTCGTCAAAGATTTCCAAATTAACTGAGAACGGTACAAAATATCCCGTGCTATACATTTTTGAGTTTTTGCTTAAAATCGGTATTTAACCACTTTCAGAACACGTACCCTTGACCAACATTTTTCCACAAAATCTTGCTTCCAATGAAGCATTTACTAAATCTTTTCCTGGGTACAGCTCATCAAAATTTAAATCTATTTGTACGCTAGTGAGAAAGTGGGAGTTAGCATTTGTTTTAATATTCCACTCAACGTGCAACGAGTTGCATTCTAAATATTTTAGTTAATGGTTTTGACTTGACCATCACGTGGTAAAACTTTGGAACTTGGACACAACTAACATGCATTTGCAGTTCTCATTTCCCAGTGTACTTTGAAAGAAAGACTGTCTTGTGAAATAAAGAAGATTGTGATTAATTTTTTTTAAAAAAAAAATAATACAAATAAACTCAATCTCACGGTATAAAATATCTTCTCTCTTTCCCCAAACATCAACGTCATCATCTCTCCTACTGTCGTAGCCCAAACCAAAATATTAATTCCACACCTCACAAAAATATATATAAAATAAATGTTGTATCAACCAAAATATAAACTTATTTATAAAAAACCCCAAGTAATCCATTTTGACAATTTCATAAAATAAAAATAGCAATAATAATTAGCACTCACTAGTGATTGGAGCAAAATGAAAAAGTAAACTATTTAAATTATTGAATAAGTAATAATAATTATCATCCACTATGCGTAAATATTGAAAAAGTAAACTATTTAAATTTGTTAATAATGGTGGATTGTTTATGTTGGTGAAATTCTAATTTGAATGTTTTTAATAGGAAAAAGATAGCAAAGGTTGACAAGGAAGAGAGAAGAAGAGCTGGGACATTGGCTTAACTATGGATGCGGGGGGTTCCAATAAAAATTAGTATTGCACCCTAAAATAAAAAAATTCTGATCGTGATGTAAATAGTTGAGTCAATGTCGCAATTTTTCTTTTCTCTCCCCTCTCAACCTTTCCCATCTTTTTCACAATAAAAACATCTAAATTAGAATTTTACCAACATAAACAATAAAATCATCCGTGTTTCATCTCCCCCAATAATCCACCATTATTAACAAATTTAAATAGTTTATTTTTTCAATATTTACGCATATACTTTTTCAATAATTTAAATAGTTTACTTTTTTATTTTGTTTCAATCACTAGTGGGTGATAATTATTATTTCTATTTTTATTTTATGAAATTATCAAAATGGATTACCAGTGGTTTTTTATAAATAAGTTTATATTTTGGTTGATACAACATTTATTTTAGGGGTAATTAACATAAACATATTATACACCTATTATATTAACAAAAACATATCCTCAAAAGTTAAATTATCAAAAACATATATTTAATTAATAATTAATAAAAAATAAAAAACCTGATTCATCTCTCCCAATTGTTAGAATGATATAATAAAAGACATGATTTATTGTTATTTTTATTATTTATTTATTAACAATAAATGATTTATTTGAGAATAATTTTGAGCAATATTGTACATGCTATTTATATGTACATGTGTTTTGATTCTGTATAGTAAGTGATTTGGTGTGTAGAGTACGGCTACACACGGAAGATCAAATCACTGGTTCTAACATAATATATTTTATCGTTCACAACTTTAGATGGAGTGGACAACCATCGGTATAGTTGTAGCACATAGTTTTAGTAGGTCTGCCTTGACTACATGGAACAGTTGAGTTCCGACTGTTTGTGCTAGTATACTTAGAGTATATTGAAGATGACAAAGTGGCTTTATTTTATGGTACTGACCAGAATAAAATAATTATAGGTAAGGAATTATTATGATTATTTATACTCTTAATCCCTAAATTATTTTCGATACACATATTTATAATATATACTGCTTTGATTTACAATAGGTGAGATTTGTTGTGGTCAACAAACCCGTACGTTGGACAGTAATATTATTTATATGGTGTGTGTCTATAATCGAATAAATTCACGTCCATTAACAAGGATTGATGATATGCCCTCGAGAAACTTATAAGTTTTGTTTGTATCAAATCTTGCAAGTGGATTTTATATCCGACACAACAAATAAGTTAAGTGGAAAGGTCGATGAAATAATATGTCGAGTAAAATAATTGTCAGTAATTTATTTACTTGGTGGATATATGTGATTTTAACGTGAGGAGAAAATTAAGTATTTAATAATTTGCTCTCAAATATTATTTGAGAATGAATTAGAGTGCAATTATATTCTCTAGTGTAAATGAATATAATTTACCGATAGAATATTCTAAGATTGGTAAAATATTAATTAGATAATATTATATTAATCATGTTAATAAGATTATATAATATTTATTAATTAAGTACTAATCTAAGCAGGGTTAGAGTTCTAGGTAAGGTAAGGTAGAAGTCTTTTTTCTTCTTATGCACTAGTTCCTGTTGTAGCCTATATATACTGTTCATATGTTAAGGAAAAGAAACATCTTTATAATTAGCTTTCCTAACAATTTTGAGAGTGCAGCTCTCTAAAAACAAGAAGTATAATCGGAATACAACAGAAGATCGTGTGATCTAGCTCTGTCCGTGATGTATTTCTGTATTGTTTTTATTAAATTAATATACATTATAATCAGCATCAAATGCCAGTTTTTCGCTGCAAAATAAAGTGTTTCCAACACCAATCTCTTTCCTCTCTCTCTCCTGCTTTCACTCTATGCTCCTCTCACACTCTCTCCAATCTCTCTCTCCTCATTCTCATTTTCTCCGATCTATCTCGTTCTCCTTCTCACTCTCTCCGATATCTTATCCTTCCTCTATTTTTCTGATATTTTTCTTCTCGTCCATCTCTCTCCGATCTCTCTCTTTCGTAGGGATTGAGACGGACACATCTGTCAGAATGGACGGCGATGGTATAGGGCGAGATCGAAAACTCGAGGTTGATGTCGACGAAGATGCGGTCGTCGAAAGAGAGGCCCAAGACGCCAACGTGGTAGTTCGAGATCGGAGGACATGTAAGAGTTGGATTTGTTAATTAGTGTATAATGTTGAAAAATAAGTGTATGGATTACGTGAATTAAGGGTATGAAGTTGAAAATTATGTATATGAATTGTGTAAGTAATGATATGAATTATGAAAATTGGGGTATGAACTTTGAAAATAAGGGTGAACTCTACGAATCAGGATATGAAATTTTGAAATAAGGGTCTGAACTTTTGAAATAAGGGTATGAAAAATACAAATTGGGGTATGAACTTTTGGAATAAGGTTATGAAAAATACAAATTAGGGTATGAACTTTTGAAACAAGTGTGTGAACTTTTAGAATAAGAGTATGAAATATACAAATTAGTTTACGAACTTTTTAGTATGTTTTTGTTAATTAAAAAATTCTGACCATGTTTTTATTAATTTATCTTTTATTTTATATGTATTTTTGTGCTATAGAGTTAGTATTTTGGTTTGGGTTACGGATGATTATGTTGATGTTCGGGAGAAAGAGAGAATAGGATTTTATACGATGAGATTGAGTTTATTTGTATAATTTTGCATTTTTTTTTAACTTTTAATCACACCCACCTGATCAAAATCTAATAGGCCAGAATTTTTCATTTTAACATGCAATACTAATTTTTATTTGAGCCCACCAAATCCGTTTGAAGTATGTATTAGAATTCAATTGCCATGCTATCGATTTGTGAAGGAGGCCACAAAAAATTGAAGGCTTGTAAGATACTCAGATCGGTCACAAAAAGATGGTACTATACTATTATTGTATTTGTACTTAAAATATAACCATCTTCTACATGAACGTTTTGGGACGAGGGATAATTGTCAATGTATAGTGTGGTAAAAGAAATTTGTCGAATCCTAGTGTTGAAAGTTGTAAATATCTTTACTGATTATTGTCATGATCAAGCAAATGAACCACTTGTATAGTCCACCTAGCCTTGTTCGGGAATTATGCAGGTATTGCTTAAGCAATACTATGCGGGATTATAACTTATAAGGACTAAAAGGTCTATTTTTACCTAGACCGCTCTGCGCCTTTTATAAGACTGCCGTATCAGTACTTGTGCAACATTTCCATATTCTTGTTGTTGCAACTTCTAAACTAGTAAAAGATTTTTTTACGATAAGAAACTGTTGAGTGCATATAACTGGTAAAAGTTTCAAGCAGAGAAACCCCATTTTTTCCCCAACATCAAAAAGATTAGCTTATTTTTTTAAAAGTTGCAACTAACAAACCATAAATATCAGAAGTAGCACAAAACTTACGGCTTGTTTGGAATAAGCAAATAAATAGCATCTTTTAATGTTTGAGAGAAAATTTTTTTATCTTCCTTTTCTTATAAACAGTTTTCAGCCCTCACAAGTAGGCTGTAAATGAGACGAGCTGTTCGTGAAATCGTTCGTGTTCGGCTCGGCTAATGTTCTGTTCATGTTCGTTCATTTATAAATAAACACGATAATGAACAAAAATATAGTGTTCGTCTATTAAGTGAACTGAACATGAACATGTTTCTGTTCGGTTCGTCTAAGTTTGTGTTGGTGTAATTATATATAAAGTTTGATAAAATAAAAAACTAAATCTATTAATGATGTAACAAAAACTAATATATCACTACACAACTAATAAACCTATTTATGCTATAATAATATAAATGATATGTTTGTTTTATTTCAAACTTATTATGGAAATTTATATTATCATACTATCAATACAATCACCGATTTTATCGTTAAGTGTTCAACTCGTTAAAATAATCATGTGTATGTAAAAAAAGAATTTATACAACATATAAACTTAAAGTTATATGTGAACTAGTTTATCCTAGTTGACAATATAGTAATATATGATAAAATTAAAATACATTTTAAAAAGAAAGATTTTTTATTTTTTTAATTATTGAATGTTTTGGAAGAAATTAGATGTTCACGAACAACTCGTGTTCGGTTCGTCAAATATTCGGTTCATGTTGTCAAATGTTCGTTCGTATTTAAATGAACATGAACTGAACATGAACAAGGGTTTTAATTCATGAACTGAATATGAACAGAGTCTTGTTCAGTTCAGTTCGGTTCGTTTCATTTACAGTCCCCCTAATTGGAAGTAATCCATTTGATCGATGTTCGAACACTAATTGTGAATGGGCATATTATTCCTCCATTGGTTATATAACCCCACCTTTCAATCGGCCTAAAACTCACCCCCTCTTGACGCTACAACCCAAAAACACCCCGTTTCAAGATAAACAACAAAGATCCGGATTAATACCCAATTTAGTATCATGTACTAGCAAGTTTTAACGATCGCTACCATTTATTTTCAAAATTACTAATCAGTACCATGAATTATTGTATTTGACCCAATTTTATTTTTTTCGTCTAAATATTTGACGTCGTTAGTGCCACCTCATCTTTTTCCGTTAAATAAAAGGATATTTTGGTAATTAAAAAAAAAAAAAAACTTAATCTCTCTCTCTCTTCTTTCTTAGATGACATATATATATATATATATATACACTTAAACCTCGATAAATGAATGCTCTTGGGACCAGCAAAAAATATTCGTTTAGTGAGTTTATTTACTTATCGATAAATGAATATATTATTCATTTATCGATAAATGAATTTTTATTCATTTAGATAGTATTTTTATATTTTTATTTTTTCGTATGATTATTTATTTTACATCTAATGTACAAATACGTATATAGACTATGTACATGCATCATGTACTTATAAAATTCTACGAAACTACGAATGTGTCATCAAAAGAAGCCTTTGAAGCAGTAATCACCCTACGAAACTATTTGCTACAGCATGAGCAGAATATTCCAGAAGTTGTGTTTGCACTAGAAAAAGTCGCAGATGTGATGCATTTTGGTGGAAGAAAAAAACAAACAACTTTAGACGCTTTTTTTGTGAAGAAATGACTTCTTGTATGAACATTGTTGATTGGAAGAAATTTTTTTGTTTTTAGGATAAATATAAATATATATATATATATATATATATATATTATGAATTTTAATGATTATTCATTTATATTTACATGGGGTCTTTAAGGATTCAAAAAAAATTATTCGTTAATGCATTTAGCGAGGTTATTCATTTAGCCCATTTGCCCAAGTCGGGACCGGAGAAAATTATTCATTTGGCGAGATTATTCGTTTATCGGACATTCATTTATCGAGGTTTAACTGTATAGGGGGAGGATCTATACACACATAAAAAAACACATTATCTTTACACATCAATCACAATCCTCCATTTACTAACTTTTAATGGTCAAGATTATGTGTTTATTCTTGTTATTAGATGAACTAATCTTGACCATTAAAAGTTAGTAAATGGAGGGTTGTGATTGATGTGTAAATATAATGTGTTTTTTTATGTGTGTATGGATCCTTCCCCATATATATATATACATAATTATGATGATGCCAATTTCGCGGGTTTCAACCCGACCCGACCCGTCGCGAGTCGGGTAAAAGTGCAATTCTATTCGGGTCGGGTCGGCTTTAAATGGGTAAAAATACAAGTTAAAAAAATACAATTTAAAAAATACAAGTTAACATTCTTCTACTTCTATCTCTATCATATACATTAAACTATCTTCTATAACAATAGAGAATATACATTTAAATGGGTAAAAATTCAACTTAACACGCGCAACTTAACACCCTCTCTCTTCTCTCTCTCATATAAATTAAACCCTCTCTTTTATAGTTATAGTTTAAATGGGTAAAAGTGTAACTTAAAAAGTGTAATTTAAGACTCCCTATCCTCTCTCTCATATACATTAAACTCTCTCTTTTATAATATTTATGTTTGATGGTGGGGGTTGACGAGGGGTAACACATGGGGTTTGATGGGGTTGACGGGGGTAGCGACCGGGTTTGGTGGTGGTTTTTTTAATGTTTAAATATGTTTATATATATATATATGTATGCATATATATAGAGAGAGCGTTTTTGAAAAAAAGTGTCTACTTGGGTGTTTTTTCATGATGTTCATATAACATTTCCCTATATATATATATATATTTGTACCTACAAAAATATATGCATATATAATATAATAAACATACATTTGTACCTAAAAAACACATGTATATGTGCATATATATATATATATTAGTACTAGTAAAAGTTACCCACGCGTTACGTGTGAGACGCGTAATGTCATAAATCTCGTAGTATATTTTATTTTGAACATAATATTCTAATTTGATATCATTTATTGTAGTTATGCAGGTTAAAAAGAATTGTTAATTAATTTGGGCTACATCCGTAATTAGAAAAATATAGTGATGACAAATTATTGATTAATTAGATTAGTTATATTGGTAATTATTAAAATAGAGTGATGATATTTTTGAAAAATTTAGGCAAAATTTGACAGCCTCAACTTTTTCTTGAGTTTGCTTATATTAATAGTACGATGTCTTATACTATTTACTTTTTATATCTTTATCTGGATATAATTTTGTATTTTTTATTTGAAAATAGTGTTTTACATATAATTTGTATTTGAATATAATTTTGTTTTTTATTTAATTTAGTGTTTTATATATACGTTATATTTATTACATTTATGTTTACTTATTTAATTAAATAATTGGTGAACTGGCAACTTTGCAGATTACTTGATATACAAAGGGTGAAAGAGTAAAATGCTACTAAAAGGGTGACCACTTCATCAAATTTGGACGGAACAGTACTAATTGGACCGAATTCAACAGTACAGGTACTAATTGGATATTAACCCTAAAAGATCCAGATCATATCATAATTTACAACCATACCGTCTAAATATAAGAGGATTAATTGTATGTGAACTTTGTCCCATTTTCCAAACTAAGCCAACCATATCAAGTAACAAAGGTGTACTACGGTCATTCCTAGGAAAATAGAGAATTTCCAGTTTTATAACTTGCTTCAACTGTAGATAGAATTTCTCTACAGTCTATACCCACATGAGGAAAACAAGACAACAACTTCTAACAAAAACAATGTATACTATAAACAAGAACGCAATAAGCCTGCCCTCATTGGTCAATCACCCACTGTTATTTTCGCTAACTCTGATCGACATAGTTTTTCCCATATAAATTATATTAATTTTAGAAATTTAATTAACCGAAGAAATTGAACGCAACGAATTCGATTCACCTGAGAAAGCCGCTATCAATATCTCCTTCGTTATCTTTTCAGTCCCTTGCGATTTTATCACAAACGTATGGAAAACTGTGTCATTTCCTGCCGCAAGCTTCGAATCGGTTACAACAATCTGCGCTTCTTTAAAAACTTGCATTATTCTCGAAACAGGATGGGCATCCAAAGGGCAACTCACTTTCACAACAACCTCATCGTTACCAGATTGTATTTCTATTTCGGAAACTTGCTTTGGAAATTCTGAAAACGCACCCACCTCCAAACCAGGCGATTCCGATTCCATATCTTTGACCTTTTTCTGAAGCTCCGTGATATAAGCGATTGCGTCTCCCAAGAGTGAAGCTTTATCCATCTTCGAGATATTGGGTACGACGGCTCGTAAAGCATAGAACCTCTGGTTGAGCTTCTCTCTCCTCTGTCTCTCCGCCTCTACGTGATTGAGTGCCTCTTCTCTCCCATTCGCAGGCTTTCTTCCTCGTTTCCGAGGCTTCTGGTCATCTGCAGGATAAATTACTATCTCATCCTTCCCCGAAATATCAACATCAACAGTTAGTTGATTTAGACCTATAGAAGGTCTTGAAGTAGCACCTCCCGAGAAATCGATTTGCATTGGAGCTGCCTTCTCATTTCTAACACCATTAACAAACTCTTGGGAACTGTTTGTTAGAGGTTTAGGACTGAAAATTTCGTCTCTTTTCATATGAGGAAGTTGTGTCCAACTAGAACCGTTGATGGCGTTTTGGATCGGTATTCGATTTCCATTCAAGTACGGTCCCAATGGTCGCACATCAGGCTTTCTAATGGCAAGTTTTTCCCTAAATTGGGCACGTGCTAAGTTCGTATCCTCCCCCAAAATCTTCGAATTCCCAATTGCAACATTTGATATGACTGTATTTTCATCTATCCTCTCGGTCAAGAGTGGTACAGATGCCAAAGGCTTGGCTCTTAAGAAAGGTGTAAATGATGACCTTATTGAGCTAACGAGCTCTTCGTTTTCAGGTATAGATCTAACAGACCCCAACTCCACCACCCCACACTCGGTCGGTACCAAAACAATGGTTTGTATACCAGCCGACTTTGCGAGAAAGGACCGAACACAATACTCTGGGGAAGATCTAAGAGCATCCGAGTACCACATCGATTTATTGGACAAAAATACCCTTCCAGGCCCGCCTTCCCCTCTTGGAAAAGAAAAATACATCGAAGCAAGGAAAAACATTTCCGTATCAGTCACCCTATCCAAAGCAAACGCGTAATTATCATCGTCTGATCCACCAAAACACATATGAAGTTTTTGAAGCACCCGTTTCCTCATCTTCTGTTGGGTTTCGTCCTCAAGCCGAATGTTAAGATGCCCACCAACTTCAATTTCACCATCGTTCGGTTCCCTACAAGATCCATCACCCCAAGCTAACGCTAAGTCACCCGTTTTCGACCTAGAAATTTGCCAGAAAATCGCGTAACTCCAGCTAAAATTCTCAATATTGGGTCGCTCCACAAGATCGGAGAGCTTGTTCTGCAAAGTATCGTCGCTACCCAAGGAGACTAACGAGCATTCGGCTGATACTAAACCAGAGAGTAAGTAATCCAAAGCTTTAGTTCCCAAAACCGATGCAACCATGTTTTTATCCTCATCACTCCAATCCAAACCTCCCGCCATCATTCCCTTCTCGAGTTTCATATTAAACCCCTTATCCTCAAACAAATAACCCCAAATCTTAAAAGAAAAACAGAATACTCAATACCCTTAATAAGATAGTAAAATCTTACACAACAACTTAATATTGACTAAGACCCAATTAACAACATCTAATACCCTCCTCAAATTTTATCTCTGAAAGGTAAATCCACAAAAAGATTGTCCATTTCAATACTAGCTTTTTACTAACAGCTAATAATAAACCATCTTGGTTTTAGAAGTCTGCTTCTTATTCAAAACCATAAATATATATAATTACTCAAAATCTTTTCAGATCTAAATAAAAATCTGAATCTGGGTTAATTTTGTTTAAGACCCACTGCCCACATTACAAAAAGAGCTAATATTAAAGGATGACTCGATAAGTTAGCTTCAAAGTAAGGGGAAAAAACAAAAAGGAGTGAGGAAATAGTACCCAAGAGTGAGAATTGAATTGATTAAAGTTTTCGCCGCAAAATTAGAGATCGGCGGTTTCTAACAATGTGAGTTTTAGAGAGAGAAAGATGAGAGCAAAAAAATAATAATATCTAAATCCTAACTGCACGTGGAAACTGTGGTTAAAAAGGTTCTGAGTTTGGGTTACTTAACCTTAGTTGAGTTATAAATTGATCAACTCCTCATACTTCATCACTACTTCTTTTTAGTCCTTAGTTTCATATCTTTTGGGGGATAGGTTTCATTTCCCTTCTTTTTCTTTTTGCATGTGATCGTTGCACATAGGCAATACCGTAGCTCACATTATGTTTACAGTCGATATGTGTTTGAATCTGTACATCATTACTTTATTTATTTTTACGTGATTAAAATTTTCATCAAAAATAATGGTATAAAACAAAGCGAACATAGAACTGAATTGTTAAGACGAGACAAAAAAAATGAGAAGAAAATCACTACATATAAATTAAACTGAAATTATAATTTTGTTAGTATGTAATGATTAGATTAGTCAATGCACAAATTTAGAAAAACTCAATAAAAAGTGGGAGGCCGTAGAATTTTGTCCTTATGCAATGCAGTTCATGGGCAATACATGAGTGTTTGTAATGCATAACATTTTTTAAACTTAAAATTAATAGGAGTAATTATGAATTTTAATATATTACATACAAAAATATGAGGCGTTTAGTACTCGGAGGCCCCAATTTTTTGCTTGTAAAATTGGGTCCTAGAGCGTTGTTGCACATAGGTCATGCATATGGGTGGATTTTTATACCGTATTATACCAACCAACTATCATTATCGCTCGTACCATTACCACTGGTACCGTTAATTTGGTACGGTATTATCGTATATTACCACTAGTACCGTTAATTTGGTATGGTATTATCGTATCGGTCAATATAATGGTATGATAATGGTACTCATTTTTAAAGTACCACGGTATTATACCATTATTTTACCATTACCACATATCCCAATTAATAAACATTAAATATATTTTTTTTATTAAGAAATAAGAATTTAAGCCAATTTAGTTTATATTTTCAAACTTATATATTTATTAGTTATGTTTATGTCTGAATTGATTAACTTTTTTATTTAAAATTTCTCTTCTAACAATGAAAAACAATCGTTATTTTAGCCTAAAAATTCTAACTTTAAGCCTTTCCATGAAAAAAAATTTAGATTAAGATAAAAAAAAATTGGTTTGGTTGAAACACTTGGAAGTATTTAATTTCGTAGTTTAGTTTTTTTAATAGTTCATTAATGTTTTCCGTTATATTACGTGTGATGAAACATTTGTTTACGTTGAATTATTTTTAAAATTGGTAATTTTGTATTGTGCCGTACCATTACCATATCGACTTGCGATATGATAATGTTAATATATACCGAATGTACGGTACGATATTCGTATTAAAATTTTTGCCTACTATTAAGTACGCTAATGGTAATGAGCAAAAATATCACGATAGTGTACAACTCCACCCCTAGAACTCAGGCTAATCTCCTCTCCTCTTATGATTTCATAGTATATCTCTAAATAGTTAGAAACAATGTATGAATAGAAGGTAAATGCAGATCATCAAAGACGATGGTATTACCATAATTCCGAAAATTGAGTTTTTCAATTTTTGACCTTGTATTAATTTTCACTAAAATATGTTAAAAATAATGATTTGACACTCCTATTTTTTTTTCCACTTAACTTAATAATTGTGTAAATTTTGTAACCCCGATTATCAATTCATGGTTTCGCCCTTGAATGTACCTCATTTAATTGCATTACAATGGTCTCGGAAACTGGAATAGATAATTCATTTAGACCATCCGCATCTGATAATTCAAAACATATTTTTTCTTAAAATTTGATAATTATGGTATAAAAAGTGGCATGAATCAGAAGTCTTATAAATTTCCTAAATTTCGGATAACACAAAATTCACCTTAATTATATAAATATATATATATATATATATGAGGAATGTATATGATTCACTTGGTGAATATAATAGTAAAAATTATCATGTGGTTCACATTTTTGTGGTTGAAATATTGTTATGATTATTAAATGATAATAAATAAATAAAAATAAATAATCTAGGTTATTATAAGGAAATTAATAAGTAATCTGAAATTTTGTGTAAATGTAAACGGTTACTAAAAAATATAAATATGTTATGTTTAAAAAAATTGTTAAAGTTGCTAATGTGGTTTATGTTAGAAGCAAATTAACACGTATCTACGTACTATCTTTTAGGAAATGCTAGCATAGTAACGCAGTGTCGGAAATTTCAATTGTAATGAATGGGATTTGAATATTGGTGTATGTTATTAAAAAAGGTAGTCTTTTACCACTAAACTATTAAGAAAAACCATATGAACAGTTAAAAGGGATGTATTCAAAAGATTTAATCATGATATTCTTGATACTCAGTATCACAACATTTCCAATGTAGTCAAAACTTGCTCATTTAAGATGCAATTCGAATGCTACGGAATTTGAAGTATTCTGAAACCGACGTCTAGAGATAATCGCGCGACTAATAAAAGTGGTATAAAAAGGATCAAGACGTCTAGAGGAGTAGAACCATCCCTTCAGAATAAGTTAGAATGACGGATAACATCCTATGAGGACCGATTGTGCTACATGACTTCATGAGACCACCGCATAAATTAGTGAATATTATAAATGATGTTTAGTTTTTTTCATCAACAAAGTGCAACTAACTATGAGGACCAAATATAAACTTTGTTCAAATATTACTGAAATTTATTAGGACTGGATTTCTTAGACATGCTTTGTATAGTTTTTCTAAATTAATGGAGATTGTAGGAAAAAGAAAGAGGAAAGTTTGAGCATATGTATGGCGTGTTATAATAGTATTTTTTTTTTAGATTAAAGACGTGTTATATAGTTAGCTGTATTGATTGCGTGTCCTACATCATTCATTGGAATAATTTATAGGATTTTTGTCTCCTTTTAATTACTCCGGTTATTAATTTTGTCGCTTCAAGTTTTTTGTTATGTACTTCATTCCTCAAAAACCCTTGTGCTGTGTAAAACTAACTTGCAAATTTATATGATAACACATGAAGTTTAAGTTTAAGCAACCTGTTATCTATCATAAATACAACATACATGTATAAAGACTAATGAAATAATTGTTGTAATAAATAATGAATAAAGAAGTGGGTGAAATCTTATCCAATCTGAATTCGATCAAAGGAAAATGGGAAAAGGTCGGGTGATCTAATATTAGTGTTTTTTGGGAAAAAAAACCCGATCCAAAAAAATTATAATTCAGAAAAGAAACCGATCTGAGAATCTGAAACCGACATTAGTGTTTTTTGAAAAAAAATCCGATTCAAAATAATTATAATTCAGAAAAGAAACCGATCTGAAAATCTGAAACCGACTGATTACGATGGATTAAATTTTTTGGCACTTCTAATCTTCAGTGTGTTCTTTGCTCACGGATTGTTTTGTTTACCTCGATTATCTATGTTTCTCATTTGATCATTTCCAATAAGAATCACTTTGTTTTGCTTTCAGTCTCCCTCGGTTTTCCTTTTACTTTTCTGTTATGATGATCTTTCCATCTTATATAAGTGCTATCTCTGAAATCAAAGCTTTCAGATTTCAAAAATAATGACTTGACAACTATATTAATTATGTAATCATCCTTCGATTTATATCGGAATAAGGGAAGTCCTTTTTTTTCTTCCAACGGAGATGCATCACAGGGAAGTTTGTCTTTCTTTACGGTCATGTGGAATTTAACTTGCTAAAAAACATAGCAGGGAGAGGGTATTGGAGTGGTGATATTATGGTAAAAAAGTTGACTAAGTTCTGGGAGGACGTTATCCCGTGTCCTAGAGGTGAATTGTTCTTGAATTATCTTAAGTTGTCAACAACCAGTTTCGATAGTACAAAACACTTGGAAGATATATAAGTATTAGTACAAAATAGATACAAGACATCGAAGCTTGGGGCTCGTTTGAGTAGCAACTGTATGCTTGTAAGCTTGTTTATTTTATATTTGAAAAGAATTGGGTTCATCCAGCGCTTAAACTTTTTGGCTTTCTTCAAGCATAAAACCAGATTTCAAGCTGGTCAAACGGTGACCAGCTCTAGTATAAGTAAAACGAAGAAAGCTAAATATAAAAGTTGTGACCAAACAAGCGCATAGAAGACGTCCTTTGGAAGTGACCATGCTTTCTTTGGAAAGCATCAAGTCACGGCTTGTTCTCCAATTTTCAAACATTAATCTGGGAAAGACGGATGGAAAAAGAACAAACTTTCACGAACAATCATTTCGCAGTGACCAAATACGATTATTTTCTGAATGCAAGTAGATGTACCAACACCTCATCACAATACAAATTTTCAGGAAAAATAATAAAAAAAAGGATTTGTACACAGATCTGGCTCTGACTTTCTATAAAAATTATAATGCAAATTATCACATGTTGGGTGCAGTAATGACGTAAATGTACCACAAAATGCAATCACCAGACGACTAGAAAACTGATGCTACGGTGTTACCATTTCAGATGACCAATACATCTCTCCGCTAACATTTTGTTTCAACACAAACTTGAGCCTCTCATTGATCTTTAAATTTATGTAATCGACCTGCAAACACAAGAAAATCAGTGAATCTTTAAATCAAAAATCTTCTCCTCTTGCTTATATGTTAAGATACTACATTTGGTTGGTCAACTTAATAATATGAGCCTGGAAAGCTAGAATAATGAAGTAAAACGAATCAGTAGTTTTGATCAGTCTTAGAGAGGCCAGCCCTACTTGCTTATCTGAAGCCAAGCAAGCCCTAACAAGTAAAAAGCAAAAGGTTGTAGTTTGGAATAAACAATGGGTTAAGAAGAAATAGACCTGGCCAGGATCTAGAACTAATAAACAAAACGTGTCAACTGGGCCAGTTGAAGGATCTAACGAGGCATTATTTGATGAGTGTTCATCGAGTAAGGGCAAACCCGGGCAAGCCCCTAAGTACTGTAGCCTTGATTTCAAAGAACTTGAAAGCCAAGCCTTAGCTCTTTGCTACAAAATAATAAAACACAAAATAACGATTAAGTGAAAGGTGTCTATAAAGATAATAGGAAGCTGTAATTTACTCTGCCGATGCCAAACTATTTTAAAAGTTTAATTGCAGTTGATAAACAATAGGATGGGAGAACTTGCTATAATTTAATGCGCGATTAAACTTGCTTTGGGCTTAAATAACTTAACCATTTTCCACTTTGTCATAAACAAGCTAGGTTTGGTTGCAGCTTATAAGCTTCACAGCTGGACTGCATTTGGTCGACCAGCTTAAAAGCCGTGCTTTTCTGGTTCTTTGGCCTGAAATGTTAGAAATATACTAAGAGACATGCTTCTTTTTGGATTTATATTTGATAATGTTTTGAATTGATTTATTTAATGAGAATAATATGAGCAATTTTTATTTATCATTATTGTTTGAATGACTAAATAAGTGTCTATTATTCTATTTAGAAGATGGTCTAGTGTGTAGAGTATAGGTAACACACAGAAGATTAGACTGTCGGTTTTAATGGAATACAAGTTATACGTTTACAACTTTACATGGAAATGGACACACCATCAATAGAGTTGTAGTACGTGGTTTTAGTAGGTCTGTCATGACAACAGGGAACGGATAAATTCCAACTCCATTTACTAGTGCACTTTGTGTGTATTAAACATGACTGTTACGAAATAATCATTTGGTGACTTACTAGACAAAATGATTTATAACTCGTGGTCATGGTTATTGTTTATGCTCTTAATTCTTATATTGCTAATTAGACATGTATGTATGTGTTTGTCATTTTGATTCATACATGCTGAGATTCGTCACCAGTCAATAAACTTAATGAGTTGGATGACAACATTATTCGTAGCAATATTTATTAGTAATAAAAGAAATCCACGTCCCTTAAGTGATCGATAATACTCCCTTGAGTAAGCTTATAAGTTTTGTGCGTGTAAACACTGCATGTGGATTTATAATCCGACACGACAAATAAGTTAAGCGGACAAACTTAGGGATAATACGTTTATTAAATAAGAAATAAGTCGGTGATTTAATTTAATAAATAAGTATATGATTAATCTTTACGTAGGGAGATAATAAACATGTTTGGTAATTGGAACGAACTAAATATTCGGATTATGGTAGAGAGATCAGTCGTGATGTTTAGTGGAATAAATCACGATTTAAATTGATTGTGTATATCTCGGGTTTTAAGGAGATATGATAGCACGAAATCTTTTTAAGGAACTCTATCCTAATCAGCCTACAAGTTCCTGCCTTAGCCTACATATAGCATGCCCATTTTCTTGGCAAAAATAAGTTTTCGTAACTATATTTTCGAGATTGCCTAGAAGAGAGGTCACCCTCTTTCAAAGAGCAAGGTGCTAGGTCAGAAATAAGGTAGAGGAGTTGAGGCGATCTGTTCCATCTCACAGCCGCCATCTGTTCCCTTCTATTATTCGGTATGATCTAAACCTATACGGTAAAACATGATTAATTTTGATAATATACGTACATACTAAAACTAAGAATCTGGGCACGTTTTTTCCTCTGTGCAAATTGATTTTCTATCATGAGTAAGCTAGATGTTCTAAGCCGGATGAAACTAACTGTCTTTATCCTCAAAAAGCCATCTTATTTGCTTAAAAGATATAATAAACCCCAGCTTATTTTCCTTTTCTAGTAACTGGGCCAAGTTCTCGTAGCGTGTACTAAGGGTGACTCAAGAAAGCTTGTAAGGGTTTTTTATAAGTAATAACGATTGCATATAGTCTTTAGCAAAAGATAAGTATTGTGCCTAGGTTTTTGCTAGTGGGCATTAGGTATAGTATTCTGTTTTTTAAACAAAGACAAGTTAAATTAAAATGCTAGTTGCCAAAAAAAAATCACTTTTTGATATTTTTCTCTGTGCCTAGTTTCCTCTCTAATGAATCACGGCATCCAAGTGTGATTCATTAAGAAGCTGCAACCAGATACTCCCTATTTAGGATTTATCTTTTCCTTCAGGCATTTGGCTTCAAAAGTCATGAAAAAAGAAAATCAAATATCCCCCGTTCTTAAAGACGAGGGCTTGTTTGGTAGTAACCGTAAAGTTAAATTTTAGTGTTTTTAGTTTATACGTCGTAGTGCAAAATGTTTGTGAGCTTGAAAGATGGCTTCTTTTAGCGTTCCTGAAAATTATACACTAGTGGTTTTAAATAAACTGAAACCACTTTATTCTCAATCTCAAAAAAGCCGGTGTATTTGAATTATACACTATAGCCGAACAAGCCTAAAGTGAAGTTACCTGAAGCCTCAGGGGATCAGGACACGTTCCATCAATGACATCAACCCTTCCGTTAATCCGGAATTGTTCCCATGAATCCGTAAAATACCAACAAATCTATAACATGCAAAAATCATAATCAAGGCAAAAAAGGATTCCAAAGAGGAATAATACATGGAGAGTTTGTCTGCTGCAGCTTTTGAGCAATGCCAGTTTGTTTATTTGAGGCCGAGAAAAAAAAAACTTGGCCTTTCTCATCTTAAAATGCCTAGCTTTTCGAGAAGATAAAACCAACAAAACAGAAAAGCAAAGGCTTTAAAAGCTGCCAGCCACTCAAATGCAAGCAAAACACTTTAGTTAAAAGTTACAACTAAACAATATCTGATTATTCTAGCAAATGGTCAAAAGTTACCTCAGAAAATGGGCAATGCTTAAGATCATCAATCTGCAAGTTTAATTTTGGACAAAATATGTTAACCAATACAAAAAAAATTTAATCCCCAGAAAATAGAATTGAGCATTAAAACCACTAACCTTGTGAGTTCTACAATCAGTGTTCACTTGGATCTTATCAGAATTTTCTTCAAACCCTCTGCGTGTAACGAAAACCCAACTTATTCTAAGGAGTAATTCTTTTGACGTACTTCCACCGCTCTCATTTAATTATACTTTACAAAATAACGTGCAATTTTAACCGGATTATAACATGTATCAAAAATTTAATTCCAACAAATTTGCTACAAGTCCTTGACAGTTAAGAATTGCACGTAGTTTCATAGCAGACATTTAAATGGGAACGGAGGTAAGTAGAGAGAGAGAGAGACCTGAAAACAACGGTTCGGTTAGAGGGTCTGCCATTGGATCCGACAGTTGCCTGCAAAGGGAATGATTATTAATTAGAAACCAAATAAAAGTGGGTGGAAATAGAAAGATGTAAAATTTATGTAAATAATTTAAGTAAGTGAAGTACTAGTTGAAAGTAGGAAGAGTGTCTGAGATTGGAATTTGATTCAATGGCGCTGAGGAGCAGCTGCTTCCATGTCGCTGTTGTCATTTTATTTCCTTTTTTTTTTCCGAATTACTTTTTTACCTCACTGTTTCCCCCAACACCACCAACAACAATAACAAAAACATAGATTTATTTAATTGTCCCACACCCTTAAATAGTAAAATTTCATTGATTCTGTACATGCTGGTGAATTAATATAATAAGATCACCCGCCCATAATTCCACCTATTTGTTCTTTTTATAAAAATAATTCCACGTGTTCCTTACTTTCTTTCTTTTTTAATATAATAATTGTTGTGTGACCTATTAACTCATATATATATATATATATATATATATATATATATGTATATAGATATAGAGAGAGAATATAGAGAGAGACAACAACAAAATATTTATTAATCAGTATGAATACAAGGAGATCCTAATCTTATTTATATAGAAGAGTTTAGAGTTATACAAGGTAGAAAGTCCAACTTAGGCCGAATATGAGTAAGGCCCAAAAGTCTAATAATATCCTACAACACTTCCCTTTTGGACGTCTTAAATTCTTCGTCTCCATGCAGTCGATCTAAGTCGAGTTCATTCGCAGTGGTAAACACATAAAAACCTTAGGAACAGAAAACTCAGTGTGGGACAAAACCGGTACCTAAAAGAAACTGTGTAGCCGAATGATATAGGCCGAAATTATATGTAATTAACTAACCACAAAACAGTGTGGCTTATTAAAACCTTGCCAGAGCAAACCCAATGGGAAAATCTCTGATCGAAGGAAAAAGAGTGCAACAGTGGTAGTAGTAGGGGATCAACCACAAAACATGTGGCTCGTCAAAACCTTGCCAGAGTAAACCCAGTGGGAAAAATCTCTAGTCGAAGGACAAAAGAGTACACAGTGGTAATAAGTATACAATAGGATACTCCCCCTAATTTCGGCAATCTTAAGTGAGGTATGATGGGAACGTGTCTCGCTAAAAATATTGCCAAGGAAAACCCAGTGGGAAAAAACCTTGGTCTAAGGACAAAAAGAGTACACGAGCATGCGACTGGATGCTCCCCCTCACTTGCACACGACAGGGTGCGAGAATTTCGACTAAGTAGTAATTAGTGCAGTAAGCATTCACCTGGATGCTTCCACTCACTTGCACACGACTAGATGCAAAGATTTCATATTTCAAGAAAGAGTACGAGCATTCGACTGGATGCTTCATTTACTTGCACACGACTGGATGAAAGAAAACCTAACATGGAATAGAACGAGCATTCAACTAGATGCTTTTAAACTTCATATGTGAAGATTCATTTCGGCAAGAAATGCTTAATAGCATAATCTAGTCATGTCTCTCTTGATTGATAACAAGAAGTTGTCCTCAAATAAGACAAGTGTTTTATCTGGATCGTGAGACAGAGCAAATGTAATTCAAATATGTCTAATACAAGCTCGAAGCCATATACACTCTCTAGTCGTCTCATAGAGCACGAGTAGATCAGAGTGATTCGTTTGGAGTCATTCCAATACCTCCAAGATATTGCCTTATTCCTAATGGTAAAGACAGACCATGTTAGGAATATCGCTTATGCGGGTCTGATAAGTAACCGACATCGGTATAACCGAAAAAGAGTTGCGTTAATTCGAGTACCGAAGGGGGTAGGTACACTCGATGACGCAAATGGGATAAACTAGCCCACTTCCAAAATTATTAAGGGAATGTGTCTTTAGTGCCATTTCGATGGCAGAGTGTTAGCGCGATGCTGTGCCGAGCTATACCATTCACAGCATACGAGATGTTCGTCTTACCACATTAGACCAAAGACAATAATGCGCTTATTGTACTTAGATATGAACATCATGGTTCAATATCTCTTCATCGTCACATCAGGGACGGACTGGGTCTATATCAATGTCTAGTGATCGAACGATCATGGGAGAATCTGACGACTTAGCGTCATGATGGTTACAACGTCATAACACCTTCTAGGTGTAGTCTGAATCATGGACTTAGATTCAATCTTTACGGGACTCATCATCAGGCCGAGTCACTACCGTTTCTTCCCAAGATCCTTCATCTCGCAGGGCAAATCCAAAACGTGGATTGCTTCATAACACGCAAGGGCATAATACTTGTTCAAGTATCTCAAGCTGATCAAGTACTCACTTAGGCGGTATACCACATCCGCTCGGATTATATTAATCTATATAGTGAACGTCTCAGTCAATTGAGATCGTGTTCCGTGGTCAGAAACTATTTGATTTAAGCACATGAAGTCACACAGGGACCTTCATCTATATCTCTTTGTCTAAATCCCCATAGAGATAAAACCGTGACCACATTCATGACTGCATATTCAGTTTTTCGGAAACTACTAAAATGGTAAAGTAGGGGACTGTTATAATGTCCATTACGAAGAAATCAATCATCTCATAATCAATTCCAAGGTGTGAGAGAAGCCTTGCGCTACTAGGCGAGCATTCTATAATCTCATTATTCTCACCACTCTTCCTTACGAATAACCAAATAAACGAAAGTGTTGGATCTACAGGTCTGAACACACTTTCGCTAAGGAGTCTACTTGGATTTCAAGTTTCCATTAGTACAGTCTATTCTACGTTGACTTCAGGCAACGGTACATGGTTCCCTGTCATAATTTTCTCATATTATCAGTCGTCACCGAATATATGAACAGGTAATCAATGACAGTCTCGTTACACTTCAATATCGTCTAAGATATCATGATCGACAGATATTTCGAGATTCTTAGGATGAGGAGGAAATCACACATCTTCTTGCTCCTTTATAATCTCGTGCGACAAACGAGTTTTAGTTCATCACCTCTGGGGATGAATGAATTTGGAACCGGTCAACTTCCTCATATCTTGGGAAGGACGACAGACTGACGGCCGACGGCAGCGTCCTTTGCTTGGTGGGTTCGGCCAAAGCAACGTGTTATGACATGAACACGGCGTCCAACAGGGACGTCTATCCTTGCAAGCATTTTGCAGCAGGTATAAATGATCTCGTGACATCTCATAAAGTCATTAAATGCGTCTGACATTTAGTTAGACTTGATGGAGTCGATGCACTTACTTATCACTAAGTGCAGTTTTGGGGATCAAGCTAAGACTGAGTGGGTTATGCCACGTTACTTCACGTCGTTCCTTATCAACGGTAACGTGCAAATCTCCCCATAACGATGGGGACAACAGTCTTAGCGATGTCACTTTCGCATATCATGCGGTAAAGAGATCGCTTGCCAAGGTTACTCTATCAAATGATAGGCAGGGGATTCATAATCGACTTATGTCCCCTTCAGAGGTCCATATTTTGAACGCTATAGCGGCTCAATCAAAATATTAATTAAGCACTCCAAACACGCGTTAATATGAGACTTCTGGCTCATAACCAGTAACCAGATGGTACGCATATGATTTCTGAGTGTCTATGGGCCTCATAACGGACCAATGCACCAAAATAGCATAACCCCACACGGAAATATAAATCTTGGTGTGAAAGACCAAAAAGTGCGTGCAATCATTTGCAGTCGCATCATCAAACTTTCCTTGAGTCCATTTGGGTCTGAACATAATCGATAGGATGTTCAGTTTCAATTTCCAAACTCAAGTAATTCAAATCGAAATTTCGATTCTTACTCTTCGGTATTATCAAGTCGACTAGACTTTTCAGGATAATTCGGATCATGAGCCATCAACTTAATGATAAGATTAAGAGTTTGGAAAGTGCTGCATTTATGTGGACAACAGTAAAATGTGACCATATTGTCGATGCATCAACCATGACCATTTATATTTATGGTCCGTCTTATGGTTGGATAAGTCCACAATAACTCCTTCAATTCTTTACAAGAATTCTACGAGTTCATTTCGTGATCTTTACACATACTAGTCTTTCAAAGTTTTCATTAGTGGCATGAATAATCATGAAATATATTCCCAGAGAGAATCCAAATGCGATGCGATTATAAATCAAGCATCGTCTTTTGACCCAGGAATATCTCATCCAGTTAATGGCACAATATCAAAATGCTTTGATCAATCGACGACAGGCGAATGATAGTATAGACAATCATGTCTTAGTATCTAAATCATTTATCAATCGACGACAGGCGAAATGATAAGTTAACTTTAAATGCTTTTAAAAAAAATTTGTGGTAGCAACCACTTGAAAGACATTTGAACTCCTCTAAAATACGCTTTTGGTCGTATTGAATGGAGGCTATGTAAAGAAATTTCAATTATTTCATGAGCTATTACCAGATAACACTGGTTTTCTTGAATATTTTATAACTCAACAAGGTACGGCAGGACCTACACGAGTATAAGACCTCATATTTGACAGATCAATTTGGTTTTACCAAAGATTTTGATTTGGAACGATAGGTCCAGAATCGTTGTCACTGAGTACTCTTTTAGACAGGTAGTTGGTGAAATTATGTGGTACACGGTTACCCACTATTTCCAAAAAAAATCAACTACCCATAAGTATTGCCTAAAATTTCATAATTTAAAGTTTGGTCACATTTGTCAAAGGAATTTGCTCAAAACACTTTAAACTATTTGAGAAATTTCCTAAACAGGCAAACCATAATCCAAAAGTATGTCCAAATGGAAAAATCATAATCCAAATGGAAAAACATAATCCAGATGAGCGAAAAAATGGCCCAATGATTTATCAAAATCAATAAAAAAAATGTATCAAACTCATTTGAGCCACAAAATCGGGGGTCTCAAGGGTTTCCTTTCAGTTAGCTTTAACCACATTAGCATTGGTTTTTTCACCTTTATAATAGTTTTGAACTATTTAAGGAGTAACTGTGCATGACCTTTGTCTTTATAGCATAGAGTTGCCTCCTTGAACATTATCTCTTGCTTTGTGACAACGGGCCATATTCTTCCTTTCAATTACTGTCTTGGAGCCACAAGTTTTCGATTTTGACGATTGTCTAAAATCTCGCTTGGCTAGGCGATTCATCGGGATCGCGACAGTTCGAGAAAAATAACACTTGTCTCGGTTCTCGATTCGTGGAAAAAAAATGTACACAAAGAGCATTAATATCAGGCAAACAATTCGCCATTGACCCAATAGGATTAAAACTACTCACCGGGGCAATTTTCTTATCCAATAACAGATGGACGATAAAGGAACATGGTGAATATAAATTCACGATACTGCTTATGGAATACAATTTCCAAGCTAGTATTTTGGTGAATGATTGCTCCAATATGTCAATTTCAGACATTTTTTCACCATAGATGTCATCACGTCTCAAATGTGGCGGCGGAATATCATCAACGCCTTAGCATTCATCCTGAGGGTAACAACAAACTCGTGTTTTACTCATCAAAGATGACATCAAAAAAAAAAAATTTGGGCATCACATTTTCACACATCAGGGTGAGTAACATGTGGTGACCGATTAAAATCAACGTTTAAACAGTCATTTCGCAAGTATGTTTTTACGATTTTTCTCATCATAAATGACATCCAACATGTGTTGGGAGTTCTGGATTATTTATCATATAAAATGACTGGTTTATATGTGTATGGTTTGCACAAGCATAAACTTTATTTCGAAACGACATGTTCGAAAAATAGTTTTGCTTTTAATGTAAATAGGTTCTCATTGATCGAACGACAGGTCGATACAGAGACACCAATTCGACGAAACATACATCATTATATAAACACACTCGGGGAAATTATTATTTAGTAAACCCCTTTCGGTAGCTCTACTTGAAAAACGACCAGGAAAGACGGTGAGGGTGGAGGACACGAATGCCACTTAAAACCCGACCTCATTAGTATATCGACTTCAGCCTATATCTTTCCTAGACATCGTATCCAAATAGGTGAGCCTATTTAGGGAAGGTTCATAATTTTTCCAACTTAAATGTGAAAATATATGATTTTGCAAATTACCATATTTTACACAAGTGTACATGGCAGTAAATAAATACATAGATCGTACCTGCTGTCATGACTAATAATATAGCAGTAGCATGGTAGTTCATATTAGCACAATCTAAATTTACCAATTTACACTAAGCAAGATATTACTCAATATTAAATTATTCTATTGCTATATGTCTAAGTTCTATACATGGTAACTAAATCATTTATGTACGTAATATATTTTATTTAACAATTTACAATATACACGCAAGTTACATATATGATAATTCACAATATAAATCATGGTATTTCCTTATGTTAAAAAAAGAATAGCATGCAATCTTATTAACAATCATGTTTACAGTATCATAACTTATGTTAAACATGTGTATTGGACAAGATTATTCTGTGTAAATTCTATTCTTTTCTTAGTCTTACTAAAATAATTTTATTATAGCCGATATCTTTTTCATGCACTGTAGTTTCTTTCATTAAGTATTAGTAAATCTTACGAATACCTTACAAAGTTATATTCCACAATATTCATTGATGCACTGATGATATTAGCCAATTATATCTAGCATATACAATTGAATTTATAGGTAAACATGCAATTTCTATAACACAAAGAATAGCATGCAATCTTATTAACCACAGATACCGGTGCTATATAAATATTAAGTCACATATGATATACACGAGTTCAGTTAACATGCAATATTTTATACACATGAACGTACAAATTTTTGGATTTATCAGAGTAACAATATATATTAAAAATTATTGATACCCAATATTTGTGCGTTTACCAAAAATCTCCAATATCCGCGAGCGTATATCTTAGTCTCCGCGAGCAAAGTGCTGATAACGTGTTGTGTGACATATTAACTCACATATATATGTATATAGATATAGAGAGAGAATATAAAGAGAGACAACAACATGGTGTATGAATACAAGGGGATCCGAACCTTGTTTATATAGAAGAGGTTAGAGTTATACAAGGTAGAAAGTGCAACTTAGGCCCAATATGAGTAAGGCTCAATAGTCCAATAATATGCTACAACAATAATTAATATGTTGGTTATTTTGGATACACCAGCTTTCTTAACAATCAATACATATGTACCAAAATAAGTGTTATCTTATTTACGTATTTAAATTTATTTTAGTTAAAAATTGACTGAAAAAAAATTAAAAAATCAAAAATTTGAAATAAAAACTATTTCTTACTTATAATATGTTTATAATATGAGATTATAGTTGTAAATTTGATATGATTTCACAATCAAAAATAGATATTTCATAAAATAAAAATGAGAAAATTTACTAAAAAGGAAAGGGACAATTATTTTGGAACGTCCCGAAATAGAAAACAGGACACTTATTTCGGGACGGAGAGAACAGTAACTTAATCTAATCAAAAAATTAGGGAAATTGCAAAGACAATTTTTATTTTTATTATTATAATTTTTCTTAAAATTTGTGGTAGATTAGGTTTTAAATAAGCTATTGTGCTTGCACGGTTTTAGAAATATATAATTTCGGTTTGAATCTTGAAAAGCTCATTTTTCAGCTTTCAATGCAGTTGGGGCTGTAAATGAGATGAGCCGTTCGTGGAATCGTTTGTGTTTGGCTCGGCTAAATTTCGGTTCATATTCGTTCATTTAATGAACATGATAATGAACAAGAATATAGCGTTCGTCTATTAATTGAACTGAACATTAACAATTTCGTCTAACCTCGTGTTCGTCTAACTATATATAGATTGATAAAATAAAACAAACTAAATATATTAATGATGTAATAAAAACTAGCTAGTATCACTACAAATTAATAACTTATTTATACTACAATAATATTAATGATATGTTTGTATTGTTTCAAACTTATTAAAATAATTTATATCATCATGCTATAAATATAGTCACCGATTTTATTGTTAATTGTTGTACTCGTTAAAATAATTCATTATACATATGTAAAAAATAATGTATACATCAATAGAATATATTAACTTAAAACTAAGAAAAAATTATGTTATAATGTCAAATAAATTAAATAACTAACGTTTTATTTATTTGTAGACAACTTTATCGTATTAAACAATATAATAATAAATGATAAAATTATAATATATTCTTAAAAAAAAGGAAAAAATACTCTTTTTTAATTATTAAATATTTTGAATTAATGAAAAGATACGTTCACGAACAATCTCGTGTCCGGCTCGTCAAATGTTCGGTTTGTGTTCGTTCGCATTTAAATGAACATGAACTAAATATGAACAAGTGTATCAGTTCATGAACATAAACATGAACAAAGCAGATGTTCGGCTCGTTTCGCTTCATTTAGATCTCTAAATGCAGTTATCCTTCTAGGTAAGGTAGGCACGGTTAGGTTTGGTGAGGGTTGAGGCCAACCCAAACCAAACCACGTAAAAAATGAGCGGTTCGGTTGGTGCGGGTTGGTGAAATTTCAAATTTCACCTAAATCCATTTTAAGCGGTTTGGGGGCGGGCTGGGTTTGCAGTTTGTTCATTTTGATCCTTAAAATTTAAAAAAATACAAATTAAACCCTAAAAATAGAAAGATGAAGCTCGAAAAAATAAAAGTCAAAAATTTCAAAATTAAACATTTACAAAATAAAAGCATAGTTGCATACATGCACAAAACTAATAGATTTAGATAATATTTTTTTATTCATGTTCATTACGCTGCTAAAAAAAGATCGAAACGAGCAATAAAAATTTAAATATGCGACATAAACCATAAAATAGTCAAACAACTTAAACTTGTAAATTAAAAGATGGTGTAAGCCGAAATCTTATGTGCTTATCGATCACAATCTATTGGGGTTAAATGGTTTATTATGTATATTTGATTATTCATATGTATATTTAATCATTCATATATTTAACTAATTTATATTTTTTGCGGTTCGATGGTTTGGTCCGCGGTTTGAAAATTTTAACCCGAACCAACCCGTTTATAATAAATGTGGTGCGGTTTGGTTCATATTGATATTTTAAAAACTTCAACCTAAGCGAACCCGTGACGGGTTGGTTTGAGTTGCGGTTTGAGACGGTTTGGTCCGGCTTTTTGCCTACCCCTATTTATCGTCATAACTCTTTGGCATAACTCTTTGAAAAAAGATTTAGCATCTTCACATCCTTAAATTTGATTGATTTAGTAACATTCCAACAAATTAATACCCGGAACAAAATACAAGTTATCCTTCTAGTCAATCGATGTGGATCAGGATTCCATCTGGGTAAGTCTCTACTTACTTTGATTAACTTCAATTCAACTTGGTTGCGCATTGTAAAGTCTAAAACTTTATTCTCACGTTTTCTCTCTAAGTCTTAAACGATGAGGCATAACATCATACTTTTACTTATTTTTTTAATAGCGGTGTTCAGACAAGCGTTGTCCACGCACATCTCGACTAAATTCATAGGGGAAACTAGTATAGGTTACTATCGACAAAAATATAATTATAAACCTTTACAAATAAATATGGTAACTAGTTCTTGAGTTGAATTTTTGTATTGCAATAATTTGATATTTTTGAAGAATTTACTTTCAAAATGTGCATTTTGTTACTTTTTGTACATTTTATTTTTTATTTTTTATTTTGGCTAGACACATTAAACGATGACCAGCCACGTGGCAAGAGCTATCGGCTACAGCCACGTGGCAAGAGCTATCGGCTACGATGACCAGCCACCTTTGAAATAGGGTGGGAAATGTATCTCCAGTTGTATATAATCCTGAGTTCAAATAAAGGCTCAAAACGCGCATGACTTACGAATGAACCGAAATCAATATTTGAAGAGTATTGATATCGAAAAAAACTAATGATGAGGTGAAAAGTACCTATAACGCCTATAATAGTCTCCTCGGGCTGACAAGTCAGCACCATGAAGACCAGAGAGAGGTTGATGGACATAAATAAGGATCACTTAGCTTTCCGACCGAAACTACAAGATTAATAACAATGCCTGAAATGGGCTATTCAAGCAAAAGTAGGCTCACTTAAGAGCACAGCCAACAGTAACACCTAACGACCGATCACTATGGATGCGTACTATAACATATTGCTATATATCATCATGTACACAAAACCCTATAAATAAAGTCAACCTCAAGACAGTGTACTATCTCACCGCCACTTGCATCATTATATACCACTTTTTCACTATATTCCCTCTCTTAAGTTTATACGACATACTAACTTGAGCGTTAAAGGGTCTCCGGCCAGTAACAACCCCGGCACAGAGCTACCTTTTCAGGAGGGGCTGAACATGTTCATCTCTCAAATATTGGCTATACCTCCGGAGCGCTTCACCTCAGTCAATCTCAGATAATTTATTGATTTAGTACCTCATCAGGCTTTTAACGTTGAAACACTCGAAATAGTGTCATCACTAGTTGAGAGATTTCTTCATTTACAATCTCCTAATTGTAATCTTAAGTTCTAACACAGGTGTGAGTTTGATCCTTCCAACTAAAGAAATTTTACTAGTACACTTCTGTTAACTCTCTCATAAAACCTTGAAAGGATAAGCAATTTTACAGGGATTTATGAACAACAATCTTATAACAGAATACAGATTACATACATCTTTTACATAATTAAAGTTTGACTCTATTTTCTTATATCCCCTTGTCAGTAAACCGGATTTCATCAAAATATACCTTGACCATTTTCTTAATAGTCTAAAATATTAAATATAACAAAACCTTGCCATATGTTAAACCTGTAGCTATCAAAAAGAAATATCCCATTTATAGACCTTTACATCCCAATCAAACCGATATTTCAGCATATACCGCAACTCCTCTGCGGACTCTGCACTTTTAGCTAGTAACAAGGCAAAACCCCCACCGCCAGCACCCACAAGCTTGTATCCACAGCAATAAGGATCAGCAAATGAGAAAAGTTTATCAACTAAATGGTTGCTACAATAAGGGTCGAGTTCTTGGTGCAATCTCCAAGTCTCGAGCATAATCTCCCCTAGAAGATCCATGTCACAGTCCATCAGAGCTTTCCTTCCTATATTTGCTAGCTCTACGAGTCGTTTGATACTGGATATTAGGAGGTTGTCTCTTTGGAGATATCGCAGGACAACTTTTTGTAGGACTTGGTGGGCAAGGCGAACCTGAAAAAAATAAAGATACCAGACTAAATTAGTTTAGTAGCACCCATAGTTGCAGGAATATCTGAAAACTTACAGGGAAGCGCGTTTCCACGCTCCGGTCATCGGAAGCTTAAAACAGAGAAGAAAAGAGAGAGGATTGTATATTATAAAAAAATAGTCGGAACTATATAAAAATAAATAAAAAAAGGTCGGGGCACAGAAGAAGGTGCGTTCGGGAGAGAAGATACAATAGAGAGAGAGTTGCGGTGCGGTTACTGATAGTTTATAAAAAAACTTAAAAACGATACCCAACTATATTATAATTTTTTTTTAATCAGAATTTCTCAATAACAACACTTTGGCCACCATAGAATGAAGAAAATCAATCCTGGTTCCGCCACTGCGTTTTTATACATAGTGTCCATTCTCATTAAGAAGTGGACATTTGTTTAGATGTTTCACAAGTTGTTAGTGGCAGAAATTGGTAAAAAACAATCTACTCAATGACATGTACATAAAATTGAATAACAAAGAAGGAACCTAAGTCTGATATTTCTATGGCAATGTCATATACCAATGATTAGCAGTTAGCTTGCTCCAATACCAACATGAAGCGAATATATAGAGCAGAATATACTACAAACACCATCCTCAAAAAGAGAGGTAAGAGAGCAAGAACAAAAAAAACGCTTACTTGGCCAGTAAATACGACAAGCAGTTTTAGCTTCAACTCTTTTACCAATGAGTGAGAAGCCAATAATGGCACGACTTGAAGTCGCAAGGGTATTCCAGGAAAACTAGTTGTAAATTTAATGCCGGGATATAATCCTCCGATTTGATCCTGCCAACCGCCACCTGTTCCCATCAGCTGCTCCAATACCAGAACTAGCCTCGCAATATTTTCACTGCTTTGATTTCCATCAGTTATTTCTAAAAGTCCCTTGACCACAGCTGCCGCTAAAATACTAGAGGTTCCTAATCCGCTACCACGCGGAACGTTCGCCCATGTTTTTATACGTAATCCCGTATATAAAAAGATAACGTTGTGAACGATTCCAGTCACTAGCATAGCTGATTTTACAAGTCGAAAAGGATCGTTTGCTTCAAATGGAGAAGAAATTGTGGAAAGTTCTTCAATGTATAACTCGTTTTTAGCATCATCGGTTATTAACACCCCAGTTGTTTTTGTCGTTTCTATGATAGTACCTATTGGAAGAGAATTTTCTAAAGATATTGCCATATTTAATACACAACCTGCCCGTTCTAAGCTCCAAGGTGGAGTATCACTCCAACCCCCAACAAAATCCACTCGAACTGGTAACTCAACTTTTACAGTTCTACAACACGGAGTTTTATCCAAAAAACCATTAAAGTCGAGACCCTGTTTTGCTTTTGGGGATGTCTTGTGGGAGGATTCCAATAAATGCTCTGAACAATAAAAATAACCATAATCACTTGAAAATTTAGAAAGCTTAAATTTTACCAATATTATGGTTAGCAGTTAAGGACAAATTACGCATGATTAGAAAACGAGAGCATAAGTAAAATGATCGTGTACACACTTTGGCATTATACCGGGCAAAAGGGGATACACGGGCTCGTTAAGAAACACATAATTATGTAAAACTTGATTTTCGCAGTTATCTTTTTTTTTTCCTCTCCATAATCTCGTTAGAAAGAGATTCTAACTAATTTAGGAACATTATTTTGATTTTTTTTTTTCAACTTTCGAAACATGACCCTTGATGAGTAGTTAATATCAGTTTTTGCACATAATTCAAGTAGTGGAACATCAGGGGAAAAGCTAAAAAGTAGATGAGACTTAAAACTTTTAGGCAGGAACAACAATGTTGAAACATCATGGAGCAACTGATGGCACTTTCTAGGGTAATTTGCGCAAACATAGATAAATTTTGCTAAAAAGCGACTAGGCTCTCTTGCATAGGCGTAGGAGTATTTCGAACTAGATGGATGGGTACAAGGCCTATTGCACCTCGTGGTCCAAGTATTTTCAAATTTGGAACTGGAATCCAGATTGTACTATCCCATACACATGAACTGAAAGAGATTCGAAGTGTAGAAAATAACCGTCTTCAAATTTTAGAAAATGTGGGTGAAGCAAAACTAGGACCGTTTAAACTTATGTGCTTGTTTCTCAGGCCCAATAGAAATTCGTTTCAACTTTCCAGTACTCTAATTAAGAAATTTTTGCTTAAAAGTGCTAACTGCATTTGACAAACATCTATTTTATTTAATTTTCACATAAAGAATCAGTAGTAATCTTGTGTATCAGAAGCATTCTTGTTAATCAGTAGCAAACTCGTAAATACAAGATAAGCTAAAAGAAACACAAATTATGAAAGTACTTTTAACAATTTCATTCCTAAACAAGGCAAAAACTTCTCACACTAGAGAACTACTGCTAATCTTTACTTGAAGCTAATGTTATTAAAATTTGGGAAGAGTTTGGACTTTGTTAACTAAAAACTTAAACCATTATGAACCCCAATCTCAAGACATACTTTTATTGACATTATAAAGACGAAGTGCATAAATTACCGAAAAAGGATCAAGTACATGCTTACCTTTAAAACCATATCTCACTGCTGAAGCTGTTTCATCTGCTACTGCATCCCAAACTTTATGCTCCAACTTACAAGCTGCCGTGTCATCACCACAAGCTCGTAGAAGATCAACTTCAACCTGGAATATCCTACTTTTCGGCAAGATCTTAGAGTTTTGTATCTTAATATTTGGACACATAGCCAGAAAATCTTTACATATTTCCACTCCTGGGACTTCTTTCTGCAAAACCTCTTTACACAGCTGAGACAAATTTCGACCAAGCAATCCAAAATTTAGACAAGCTTTGACAATACCAGCTGCAAGATCTGCCTGATGATTACCAGAGCCTAGACACATTTGAGGGAAATCTATAGATCTATGTAATTCCTCTAAACTGACACGCTTCAATTTTTTCCACACAAGAAGTAGAGATTCATTCTTCTCACTCAAACCCATAAGCCATGATGCTAAATTAAGCATCTCACCGTAAGTAGCAATTGGGTATATTTTAGCATTCCACAAACACTTATTAGAAGTACTAGGTGAAGTCCATAAATCAGTTTCTTGAACACCAAGATCACTTAAAACCTTTTCCCATGGTTTACCACAAAAGGTTCCATCACTTATTGTAGTTTTTTTTGGGTTATCGTGGACACCACAGTACACAATAACTCTTCCATCACTTAAAGGAACTTCCCATAGACAATGCCTATCAGGAAGCATAAACCGGTACAAATTCTCTGGCTTAGTATAATTTGTTATTGGCATGTTTACACCGACAACTATAGCAAGGGACCCAATTTGTACACCACTTGAAATTGATGAATCATATACTAGAGAATCTTCGCCTATAGAGACGTACTGTGAAATTTTGCTGGAAAGAATAACAGCAGATGCAGCAATATCAGAGACTGTTGTTGCTGGAATGGAACACAAGTGTCTACGACCTACGAGTCCTGAAGATGCCCCACTTAGGTGATCCAAAATTTCGCTCGATGTGCCAAAATGTAAAAATGATAAATCATCTGCAGAACATTTAACCAAGTAAAAATAACAGCATTCATGCAAATAAAGAACAGTCATAAGAAAGTTTACTTGAATAGAAAACTCAAGCATGTAGATAAAGATTGACGAGAGATTTTCCAGTGAAAATGAGCTTATTTAGAATATGATGCTAAATACAAATGCAGTCATCCACATGTTAATTTTCTTTTTTAAGAACAAAGGGCTCAATGAAGAAGATCAGAACAACTTCTGTAATTCAATTCACTAGATAGCTTTTTAACCCTAAAAACAGCCTACTGAACTTTATAACGAACGATTAGTTCTGATAGAGCTTAGATGAATACAACTTATGTCCCTTCCCAGGCCCTAGGCAATAAACATTGAAATAAAACCTTAACTATTTTATTATGTCCTATTCTTTTGATTATTACCATCTCATATGACCAAAAATATTGCTTCTGTTAAACCTACTTAGTAGAGTTAGGTCAAGGTTTCCTTCACTACGATCCAGTGGAAAATCGTAATTAGAAGCAATTTTAGGTAGAAATTGGAAGAAAAACTAATAATGATGATATTCATAAATATTATTGAACTTCCACTTTAACTCAGAAGCAACACTGCTAATAGCATTCTGATGTGATGATTAAATGGACAACATACAAGCACAAAAACTGAACATCTTCTGGTGTCCCAATCCGTTAATAAGTTCTTCACCCAAAGGTCTTGGTTGCAGCCATTCATGTTTCACAGGTACCCAAGCTGCTACAAGATCCTCATACAAACTCATCTGGAAACATGGAAAGTAGTTAGTTACTCAATCATAAAAATCACCCTGTTACTAAATACATATGTTAGCCTCTTAAGAGCAGATATATGCAATACGGTTCACTGTGTAAAACAGATGAGTAACAAAGATTTAAATATGTTGAAAACACGAAAGAATTACTGGAAGAGTTTCAAAAAAGCATAAACATCGTTACATAAAGCCTGGCTTTTGCATTATTTTGTAGTTATGTCCCAGAAATTACAACTACATAGCCAATATGACATTGCATTTTTCAAGTTCATTGAATTCAAAGTTTTTATTTTATTATTTTTTAATTCAAAGTTTTAAGGGCAATGAAATACTTTAAAATTCGTGCAAATATAAATGAAATCTAAGGTTTAAAAAAGAGGTTTGAACAAGAACCAAAACTGCAATTAGTGATATAAAAGCTATATGACATCATGGTTTCTAACCTTTCTAACAAAAATATAGTAGGCACATGCTTACATTTTCGACTTTACGTTAAAGTGCAGAAGTTTAGGGTGCCAGGGAACAAAGTGCTTCTGAAAAGCACATTACGTAGACGTGTTGTCCTATAAGTACCTTCTGTAAAAGCACTTCACGGAAAAATAATGTTTGGTGCATAAGTGCTTTTGGTGTTCAATAGTTTTCTATATTTTATAGAATCGTTCGTAACTTTTCAGGTAATTTTTTATTGGTAATGAAGTCATGAGTTATACATACAACAATTGGTATGAAAAAATTAGCACAAATATCAATGTCAATAAAGTACTATCTTACCACTTTGATGAATTGGTTGGAAACACTTCCTGAAAAGCAGCTCTTTGTGAATTTTTCAAAATATACTTTTGTAGTTCCCTACTTACTAGAAATTTTAACAATAAATAACCACCAATCATAACAAGAACTTTTGTACAGAACTTTTCAAGTGTATTTTATGCTTTACAAAGCAAAAGGCGTGACTGGTAGCATAAGTTCAGAGCTTTTTAGCAAAATCTAGCACACAATGTTGCCTCTACGATGAAAAAGCTAAGTTTTAAACGCTTGGAAGACAGTTTTTTAGACCAGAGACGGCGATAACTCACCTCTTTCTTGTCCTTCAGAAGTTCCGAAATTAAAGGAGGAGAAGCACACGAGAGTATAGCAAGATCTTCCCAAGCTTTACCTCGAACAGCAATTATACCGGTATCAAGTAATGTCCTGCCATCATCTAGAAGAGCCTCATGTTTAACAAGTTCATCAACACTAGGTTTCTGAAGAAGATCGCCAACTAATTTTAGTGTACGAGTCCCATTTAAAGTCCTAGTTTTGGATATCACAATGACACCATGGTTAGAAGCAATGTCGAGAGTGACGGGTACAGTGATGATACATGCTGAGTCATCAGGAAGAATCATGGTTGAAGCATCAAAGCACGGAAGAACGTCCCCCGTCATGATGAACAGCCCACCTGAAAAGGTTTTTTTCTTTTTTACTTTAAAATTGAGCTGAAGAGGTTCTTTTTTTAAAATGACCTGAAAAGTTATGAATGACAGTACAGTGCTATAAGGTATACAAAACTTGATTGCAGCTTAGGGAACCATGAAATTAATAATGAGACTAACTCAATGTAGAAGGGAATAGAGTTAGCTGAGTAGAAAGTTATTTTTTGCTTAACTTAAATAGTCAAGTATTGAAGGTCACTGAGGTGTACACCTGATACAGGAAAGATGTAAAGGTACTCGGCTCATTTTCGAGAATTCAATGTTTTACGCAAGGAAGTCAATGAACATCATTTTCGATTTCCAAATGCGACTAAAAAGATTATTTTTACTATGAAGAGGTGTAAGAGACTATACAAAATCCAAAACTAAGTGTTGTCAGGAGAGATAAGATTTTACAAAATTATTTTAAAATTCTATCCACGAGAAATTTTTAGACCGGGTATGCCCTTTAATTGGACCCTGTTTTTTTTTTTTTAAGAAATGGTTCAAATAAACAACGAAGTAATAACCTCCACATTCAATAATTAGTTTCATGAAAAAATGCCTGACTGACGGGCTATAGAGCAATACATAGAAAGGAAGTGCTCAAAACATTTGGCACGCAGGCAGGCAAATTAAATATACTCCCTCCGTTTCAAAATGTTTGTCCACCACGAAACTACGTGCAACTTTGACCGGCTAATAACTCATGTAAATTGTCGAAACGGAAATTTTCAAAAGTTAATCATAAAGTTGAAATGTTAAACTATGCGATTAACTTTTGAAAATTTTGATTTCGACAATTTACATATGAGTTCTTCGACGGTCAAAGTTGCACGTAGTTTTGTGATGGACAAACATTTTGGAACGGATGGAGTAGCTTATAGTAGTAAAAAGTTGTTTTGCAAACAGAGGGAAATCCAAGGAAAAAGAGTGAACTTTCTCAGGTTCATATTTAGAAAATAAAAAGGTATACACCAGAAAGCAACCTTTATTTCCGAAAGCTTGCCTTGCACAAGACGAAATTGCAAGTATATGGTCAAAAAGCAAGGGAACTGGTCCATCTGGATCAGCAGTGGCCAAATATGGAAGTGGAAGAAATACTTTTCCCATTGGGTTTGCCCAAGGAACTCTTTTTGAATCCCCTCCCGCGTGAAGTAATAATACATGCTTTTTGGATATTAGACTAACCATTGAGAGAATTTCATCATTGGACATTTCCCTTTTATTTCCATGTGTAACCTGCTTATGACAAATCTCCCATCAAAGCTAGGACAAGACGGAAATGAATATTTGAGTAAAATAGGATTTAGGAAACTGACAATATGCATCACAATTGTCAAAGATAAGGGCACAAATATGAACTTCATCGAAAACAGGTTCTAGTTTCCACACCAAGTATCAAATTGCTTAACCAGCTCAAAACGGACTTTTTTAACATCGATATGTTTTGTTTTTGGGTGGTTCATTGTGGTATCTGATAAAGCATGAGTTGTTTATAAAGAGAGGTTAGAGAGAGAAATTGTTTTAATATATGAGATAGAGAGCTCATTAGTTAAATTTAATGATTGCGCATTCAAGATAGCTTTTTAAATTTGGTTATTCAGAATAGATAACCTTTTAAGTAATCTGTTCAATGAGCCAATATGTAAAATAAACATATAAATAGTTATTTGCAGTCATTTATGCTAAATTGCTGTGAGGGCTCCTAGAAAACCAACGTATGAGAGAAGTAGAGGTTTGATCCCCAAAGTGTGCTCTTCACCTCCGATCCTCTTTCAGGTAAAGTAATTTTTTTAACAAATGTATTTCTTCGCTAATATTTTGCGTAACCAGTAAGAACAATTTGTAGCTTGCTTTGACTACTAAAATCTCTAGCACTCTAACAAACACACACAACACATACACACACATGCATACATATTATATATACATACATACATGCATATATATATATATATATCCTAGCTCAATTTTATCCTTAATTTAAAAAACTTTTTTTTCCGTATCATTGCATCCATATTGTATGGGATACAATACTCGTATTCGTATCTGTTCGACATAGGTCACCTATGCGAATAACATTTTTAGTTTCAACTTTAACAAAATAGTTTTCACAGAAAATCGCATTAACGCGAAAATAATATTTCGGATTTAAAAAAAAAGAATTGTAACTAAAACGAAAAAAAATATTGTTCTCATAAACCGAAAACAAAACAAAAAAATATACCAAGCACAAAACTACAGTATTTCGTCTCTTGCGATTTGGAATAATTTATTCTTGTTGGAATTTGTATATATAAGTACACATGCAAACCAGTTTGTCAAACTTTGTGAACCATTTTCCACGAGTTAAACTTCACAAAAGGGTCCGTGATGGGTATCAAATCAAAGTACGGGCTAAACAATATAAAGTTTGTTCAAAACCAATAACGGGTGTGAAACATATTGACCTCCAAAAGTGGGGTCAAAAGAGCATTTCAAAACAATATAAGGTTTGTCTATTCCATGTTTAATAAGTATAGTTTAACAATTATAATTTAAACCAAAGTTATTAGGCACAACTATTTTTTTTTGGTTTATACTGGGAGTAACTTAGTTTAATATATGTTTTATAGTGCTGATCTAATAAAACACGTACGGTTACTTTGCGGCCGGTTTATTTCCAAGATTATAGTTAATTTTGGATACTGAAGCCCAACTAAGGTCAGTCTCCAATAATGAGAATGTAACATATCTATTCGTAATAGGCGGGAACAGTTATGCGGACTTGACCAGTTATTACAAAACCCGATTAAGCGGGAAAAGGGTCAACAAAATGGCAGTTTTCGACTTGTGACTGCAAAAGTAACAGACATTATAAATTCAAATAATGTTGTAGGTTCCTTTTATAAATAGGAGTGTAGTTGTATTAATAGATTATGCAGAAAATTATGTTGTTTAATCATCTCGGATTGGTCTATCCTTCTACTTTGTTTACGGTTTACGTTCCTATTAATATATAACTACATTGTGAATTCTGTAATTGGTTTTGTAATATAATTTCGACTCTAGTTTCAGTCCTTGTTACATATTTATACTTGATTTTCATCGTTTAAATTTAAACCCGGGGATATTACAGAGAAAAAGGGTCCTGGGTATGAGAAAATGTAGTAGTGTAGCTAGTAAATACTATAGGAATACAGACTTGGAGATAGCAATAATGAAAAGAAAAGTAAGGAGCAGAAAGCAACTAAAAACACGCAACGAGTAATAGGAGAAATGCACAGATAGATATCTAATAGTAGTAAGTAAAATTACAAAGTAATGGTTGGCGAGGGCGAAGATGGCGTTAAGTGTAGCAGCACCGGAGCCGATACGCTGTCCTTTTGGGTCAGGAACAGCAAGGGTGACGGTAGAGGGTGCGATCCGACCCATCCTTTTGGCCCTTTGTAGCTGCCACGTGTACAGCTCTGCTTGTTCGGGACTCGTGGCGGTGAGTACCACCGCGTCCCATGTCGGAACCCTGTTTGGATCTCGAACCGACAACCGCATTCGGTACCATGATTTACTCAGTATCTCACCCACCTCCCCTTTCCTCCTACTCTCCTCCATTTTCAGATTCTCACTCCTCCTTTTTTTTCTTTTTTTTTTTAAATCTCAGTACAGGTTAGGGTCCGGACCGACCTGCGCATCTTAACATAGGTTCCGACTTTGATACTTTTGTTTGGAGTAAAAAAAATACAGATACCAACCCAATAAAAATCGGGATTCGATTATTCCGAGACCTTATTTTTAGAATCTCGTAGAGTCGGGATAGAGTTATCCCGACATATTTTGTTTACTTTTTCACAAGGTGATTTTTATAATAAAAAAAACTTTATTGAATTAAGTTTGACTTCTATTTATTCATGATTGTCTAAACATGATAAACACAATTTATATTTGAGAAAAACATTACTAATAAATGTAAAAAAGTTCATCAATTACTAAAAATAGAGGGGGAAATTAACAAATAATAGAGGAAATGATTAAAAAAATTAAATTTCATAAAACTTGGTGCCATTCGCACATCCAACAACTATAATACTAAATTAAATACATCATATGTTATTATAGTCATAACTTATAACTTGTAAAGTCGGAAAAAAGGCTGTTCATTTATTTTTCTAAACATATTTTGTAAAAAGTAACAAATTTAATTCTTAAAAGTTATATATTTTCATTTGACTTTTATCTTCAATTGAAAACTACAGATGTATAATGTAAGAGACTTATTTAACATACAAGATTTCAATAGATTAATAATATTATAAAGAGTAAACTATTTTATTAATATTGATTAACTTCATCCATTGAATAATTTTTTTATAAAAAAAATGAGTTCCCATATATTAGTATTTTTTTTATAAAATAAGAATACTACTCCTATTATTTTAGTAAAACTATAATAGATCAAAAGAATGATTAATACTAACTATTGGGATCTCTAATTCATTTAACTCATAAATAAATTCCCAACATATTGTTAGTGTGGTATAATTTTTTATTTTTTTGAAAATCGGGTCTGGTCGGACTCCATGGGATTCATCTCTGCACACAATCTCTATCCCGAAAGTAGTCGAGTCGTGACAAATTCCGATTTTTTCGGAACGGGACATGTTCGGGTCGGGTGCATGGCAGGTGTCGGGACCGGTCAAGAAATAAGGATTTTTGCCCGGCCTAGATAATATTCGGTTGGGTTCGGTTTTTTAGAACTAAACCGATTAAAAAATTAATCGCTTTGATTTCGTTTAGTTTTGACCAAAATAAGGTTACGTATAAATATCATACCTGCTACGATCCTGGTACCGCCATACGGTAAAAGTTAAAACTTTTGTTTAGGGAAGGTTACGTCAGTGTTATTTTTATACATACAATTCAATTTACCAATTACAATCTTGAAATAACATGGTTAACAAAATTTGAAACAATTTAAACTTATATACGAATGTTTTTGTGAATATTAATATAAATTTTCATACTTGTTAATTATAAAAACTACACATTAATATATTGATAAGCTTATATTTTTAATGAAAAAATAAAAATGAAATTTCACATCTGTGCCGAAAAAGTACCGAGACGTACCGATCCCGTACTTGTGGCGTTCCTAAGTCGTACCGAAATGGTAAAAAAAGAAAAGGTAAACGATACTCCATTTGTCGTACCGGATACTTAAAATGGTGTACCGTATCCGTACCAAAAAAACCTGAAGTATCTATGCTACTGATTAGACCATTAAATGGTCATTTTTATATGTAAAAAAGATATGAACTAGCCTATTTTCGTTGACATTTGAGTTTGTTTAAGGCATGTTTTGTATTTTTCTGCATTTTCCCGGTTTATTTGCATTGTTTTGCATTTTTGCAGGAAAAAACATGGAATTAGCACAAAACGAGACAAGGACGCTAGAAAACCAAAAAAGACCAAAAGAGGAGAAAGCAGAAGTTGAATGACCTCAAAATCAACCCCAAGAAGTTACGAAACGGAACCAATTCAAGATAGAGTCAAAGTAACATTCTAGAGGCTCACCTGACCGGTCAACCTGACTGGTCAAGTTAGTTTAGAATTTGAATTTTAAATAGATAATTTTGTTGGGTTTTGGATATATATATCCCCATATTCCGAAATTGATCAATAATTCAATACACAATTTTCCAGAGCCTCCTTAGGCTCAATAACCTCTCCTCCTCGGTAGAAATACATATTTTCATATATATTTTGAGATACTTTTATCATTTTGTATATTACCACCAAGGCTATCATACTAAGTACTTTTATTTGATTTTTATAATCATTTTATTCGTACTTGTTGCTGGTTTTTATCTTTTTATTGATATTGTTTTAGTTATTACACTTTTATATATTATTGCATGTTTAGGAATTGATAAATTTTAAATTGCATGATTTAAATTGTTAAGAAAACTCTCTTAATTGAACACATGGCCGTAATTTGCTAGATTAAACACGTTAGGATTGACAACCATTGCATGTTAGACTTGGTAAATTTGTTTAGTTAGTAGAAAATATATTGATGTATTATTTGAGAAAAAGAGATCAAAACCCAAAATCTAGTTAAATAAAAAGATTAATATTGAACTTGGCTGTTTCTCCGTGGAACGAACTCATACTTCCGAGAATTATATTGCAATTATACTTGTACTCTTGCGATCTTGCGAGACCTTTTTATACATAAAAACTACAGGGCAGTCAGCTACTGATCAAATTATTGTTTCAAACTATATCAAACCCAATTAACAAAATTCGGCTTGGTTATGTCAGTTTGCAACGTAATGAATGAGAACATGCAAAATTGGAAATAAAACCTGTTTTACATAAAATCAATATACAAAAGCTAACAAAAGTCATATTTTCAAAAGTAAATTGTGTTATAGCTTATTATACTCCACATTTTCAATTGTCAAAACAAAATTTTCAAATCAGAATTCATGAAACTTATTTCTTTTTGTCTCCGGACTTGGAATGTACACTAGGTTATAGATTATTCCTCGATGTAATGACCGGGATTGTATTCCGCCGCATTATTACTATTTTGTGTTTATGATAAAGATTAAACTCAACGCATTTATTTATAAAACTTTATAACTATATTTGTGTTGGATCAGCATGAAAGTTGATGTACGAATAGACGTATTTTTAGTATACTTCTCATGTTGGCCTTGGTCATTTGACTATTTAACATTTAGGGGTGTTAGTTATAATTTGTTGAACCATGGGTTCAATAATTGATTTTGATTATAAGTGTGATTATGATTTAATGATTTTATAATTCGATGATATAATGTTTGATCTTTTCCAAAAAGAGAAAATGTATATTTCAGGACTTAAAATGATAGAGCACTCAATAATGAAGCCAACGGTTCAAACGGAAGTCGATTCGGAGTCCGAACGAGCAAATTACGAGTGTTTCAAAAAGTAGGAAAATCAGTCCAGAAATCTCGATCGATCGAGATATAGTCCGATTGATCGAAAATGGTTCAAAAAGTTCCAGTGAATCTCGATCGATCGAGATACAGTCCGATCGATCGAAATTATAGCAGTACAATTTTTCTCCAGAAATCTTGATCGATCGAGATCAATCCGATCGGTCGAGATTTAGTCCGATTCAAAAAAGTTGCTTTTGTCTTTTTGAAAACAAGCCATTATCCATTGGATAATACGCTCAACAACTCCAAACGGTCATCTATGGACCAATGGACATTTTGGCTCTTTAAATACACCCCAATTCCTCTCCAAAATACACCAATCACCATCCCTTAATCTCTCTCTATCAAAAACACAAAAAACTCCATTTTTGAACAAAAAACCTCAAAAATAGAAAAATAAGGAGAAAAGTGATCAAGCTCAAACAACATAAAAAAACTCACCAATTAGCTTATTCAGAAGCAATAAAATAGTGAGTGTAGTCACATTGCTGTAACAAAATTATAAAGAGCAAATTATAAGCTCATTTGTGAGTGAGTGTTTGGGTAGAAGCTTTTAAGCCAAAGTGTTGGTTAAAAGTTATAGGTTAAACACTTGGGTACTCATAGATTGAGGGGGAGTCGTTGACTCGTATTTTGTGTACTCTTGCACTTGTATCAAGATTGTATCCTCAGGTAGAGGGTGAGCAAATCGGTTGATTAGCTCGGTAGGATTTGTAATCTTGGGAAGAAGATTATAGTGAAATACTCCGTAGCGTGAATACCGAGGAGAGGACGTAGGCGGGTTTGCCGAACCTCTATATATCGTGGTGTCAATCTCTTCCCTTACTATTTACTTTTCGCAACTTATATTATTTGTGATTGTGCGCATGTTTCAATTTATTCATAGATTATCATCGCATATTTATTGTTGTAAATAGATATCGAGCTAGTTGGGTTGTTAGTTGCGCTTAGAATTTTAATTCCGCGAAAAACCCCTAAAACCTTATTCACCCCCCTCTAAGGTTTAGCCGCACGGGCCAACATAATTTATTATATTTGAAATTCTATACTTATCTCTCCCAGGAGCAAGATGAAGTTTTTACTTACTGATTTTTATTGAGTTCATCGATATTACGCTTTTAAGTTTTAGTTTTAAGATTGCTTTGATCTCGGAGTAGTGGAGCCATAAGGATAGGGACGATAATGAGTAAGACTAAAACCATCCAAGTAAAATATCACTGGGCTTGATAAAGTCAAATTTTGTTGTATATTAGCTTTTTTCTCCTTATTTGTTTACTTAAACTCATATTGTTGTATTTTAGTTTGTAAGCATGCTATTTATAGTGTTTTGGAATTGTAATCCATCATGGAGGTTTTGTTCCATGATTAATACATTTCTTTTGCTTATTAATATATGAGCTCGTTCACTGGAAAAAAAAAATGTGTTGGACCAATTCGTAATTAACAAATGATTAATACACCAATATGTAATGAACGAATAGTTTTGATGAGTAACAAATCAAACTTAATGAAAAGTCGTACTAATATATCAATTGAGTGTTTTGATAAATAAAGGTACAAATGACTGAAAAGAAAGAACGAGAAAAAGACCAAGGCTACATTTGAGAAAAATGGTGAAGAACAGTTCCAACCCGTTAAATAAGTTTCAACTCATTAAAGAAGAGTAATAAAATTAACCAATTGTAATAAATCTAACCAGTCGGAGTTCGGTTTTTTTTTTTGGAAAGTAAATAATAAAACAGACTCACTCTATGGAACTATGCAAATGATTCAAAAAGACTTCAAAAAATACATTTGACTGTTTGAAAATATTTTACACTATTTATACTTGATATCTTAAGATCACCAACTTTCAAATGTTTTACATTATCGACGTAGTCTCATATCGAGGCGAATCAGAATAACTTTATGTGTCTTACTTTCCGTTATTCACTAGTACCTGGACATACTCGTACATATACCGTCTTGTTTATATTGCTTGAAACTTCCCTTGAGCAAAGGTTTACCAAAACCAAAGGAAACGTCTAGATCTCTTCATCCTTGATTTGATCTTTATGTCGATAGATGTAATCGATCTATTTAGTGTAGTAGCGATATAATTAGCTTAGTTGTAATTTTACTTAGTTTATAATAGAACTTTCAACACAATCTACATTGGGGCTTTTCCGTAAAAAGATTTTATAAACCTATTCAAGAAACATCCAGATCTCTTCATCCTTGATTTGATCTTTACGTCGATAGATGTAATCGATATATTTAGTGTAGTAGTGATATAATTAGCTTAGTTATAATTTTACTTAGTTTATAGTAGAACTTTCTACACAATCTACATGGGGGCTTTTCTGTAAAAAGATTTTATAAACCTATTCACCCCCTTTTGTTTATTTTTTTAATACGCACAAAGGCTTAGATCAACATGATTGTCCATAACAATGAAATATTTAATATATATATGTTGGCCCGCGTGCTAACCTTAGAGGGGGGGGTGAATAAGGTTTATGGCGATTTTCGCCTAATTAAAACCTAAGTGCAACTAACACCCCAACTTACGCAATTCTAAGCTTAAGCGTTAATAATCGTTAATAAATTCAAACGCAAGCAAGCAAGAATAAATATTTGCGAAAAATAAAAGTTTAAGGGAAGAAGATGACACCGTGATTTATAGAGGTTCGGCAAAACGCGCCTACGTCCTCTCCTCGGTACTACCGAGTATTTCACTAAAAATTCTTTTCCCGGATATTACAATCCTAATGAGCTAATCAACCGATTAAGCTCCCCCACACTTTATGAGTGTCCCGAATGAAAAGACCTAGAGCTTTTAAGCTTCACTTGCTTACAAAGCCTCTACCCGATCACTCGCTCACAAAAATGAGTTTATAAAATACTCGTTACAATTTTATCGAATATTGAAACAACACCCACAATTGATTGCTTCTAAAATAAGCTAATATGTGGTTTCGATGATGTTTGATCTTTGTTGGAGCTTGTATCTCTTTATCTTCAATTTCTCTCTTTCCGAAGTATTTCACCAAAATGGTGATTTTGGGTTTTAGTATATGAGAGAGGTTGAAGGATTGATTGATAGTGTTATTGGTGACTTTGGAGAGATGATTGGGCTGGTTTATATCACAGCAAAGTCTGTTTTTCTGGGTTATGACCGTTGAAAGGTTTTAACAGCTATTTTCCAGAATAAGCTGAAAAGCTGTTTTCGAAAACTGCATAAAACGATCGGTCGTTTTCTACAGACGATCGGTCGTTTTCAGACAGACGATCGGTCGTTTTCTGAAAACGATCGGTCGTTTTTATACTGGACTCTCTGGAAGAAATTGGATCAAAAACGATCGGTCGTTTTTGTCCAGTCGATCGGTCGACTGTAATCCTGGTCCCGTAAATCTTCGAATGCTCATAACTCCTTCGTTTTAGCTCCGATTTTGGTTCCGCTTGAACCTATGGCTTCGTTATCGAATGCTCTATCATATAACGACCTGAAATATACGTTTTCTATTTTTGGACAAGACAAGCATTATATCATCGAAATCGTAAAATCATTAAACGCATAATCAAAGTAATAATCAAAATCATTATTGAACTCTATGTTCAACAATCTCCCCCATTTTGATTATGACAAACTAATGATGATTTTACAAGATACAAGAAAAATATCTCCTCCATTTTAACAAAACGCATTTACACCAAAATATATCATTTTTCTCCCCCTTTGGCATTATCAAAATGCAATCAAAAAATAAAATATGGGATTATGTGAAGGGTTTTTAAAGAAAAACCAAACATGAAAAATGTAAATATGATGCATATACCCGACCCAACTAATCACATATATGTAGATATTATAGATTAGAGTATACCGCATATGTGATGTGGAGTCGAGTCCGCTCGCTAATGGCATTTGCATTGAGCGTTGCCGATTCCAAATAGGTGGTACCACTTGTTGGTATGCCTTCCACCTTTGTCGATTAATGGCACTTCATCCTTGATGGTGGAGTCGATCTTCTTGACTTCCACGACTTTTGTCGGCGTTGCCAACCATTTGTTGATTTTCTCCTTTTGGATGGAGATACCTACAACACAAGATTTGTCTTTTTGTACCCAATTTCTTTTGGGTCCGACATTGTTAGTGGCTCGGGTCTTTACTACCCATTTCAAATCGCTTCTACTAACATGGAAACGATAAGGGCATCGAGAAGAAATATGCTCATTTCTACTACAATGCCCACAATGCTTAGACTTTTTAGTATAACGATAGTTATACGTAGTTTTGGAAAGGTTTTTCGGAGCATCCGATTTGGTTTGAAAACCTACACCTTTCCTATCATTAAAAGATTTTTGAAAAATCTTGGAAGTGCTCCTTTTGGTAAAAACAACCTCTTGTTTAGGCGGAGTAGGAGTTTTAGAAATGTTAGAGGCTTTAACGAAGCGGGGTTTGTTAGAAGTAGAGCTTATGCAATCAAAACCTATACCGCTCTTATCATTGACATCTTTTTGACAACTCAAAATGTTATCTAAAACGGTTTTACCTTTAGAAAACTTTGAAATTGTTAAATTAAGTTTTTCAATGGAAATGACAAGATCGTTGTTTTTAGTTTTCAACGATTCATTCTCGGTTTCTAAAACCTTGACCTTGTCATTTAAGTTAAAAGCATGAGAACTTAAAACCTTGTTTTTGCTTTTAACTTTATCGAAAGCATCTTTTAACTCTTCAAAATTTTCTAATAAATCGCAATCTAAAGAAGATGGTTTTGAAAGAGTTTTAGCAAGTCTAGACATCTCATTTTTAAGAAAATTGATCTCGGTTTGTAAAGACTCGTTTTGAATAATGAGATCATTGTTTTTATCTTTTAAGTCTTCCTTTTCGTCATCTATATCACTTAAAGAAAATGACGATTTCGGAATAGACTCATTTTCAATTTTATCTCTTTTTAAAGATCTTATTTCTTCATTGAGAGAAGAATTTATCTTTTTAAGAGATTTGACCTTCTCTACAAGCTTAGGAAATTTTTCGGAATAAATTCCACACATATGAATAAGTTCATCATGAGAGAATTCTTTTACCTCATCGTTGTCACTTTCGCTTGAGTGGTCACATTCGCTTGAAGACGATTGGTTAGGCTCATTGTTGTCTTCCATGGCCATATAGCAACCAAGATGCGCGACTTCATCTTGGTCGGAGCTATCGCTAGAGCTTGAATCGAATATCTTCTTCTTGGCTTTGCTCTTGCGATTCATGACGCAATCTCTCGCCATGTGTCCTTCCTTGCCACATGTATAGCAAACAAAATCGTTAGAATAAATTGAATTATTTGACGATTTACCTTTGTGTTTGCGTTGGTCCTTTAGCTTTAGGACTTCCTTGACGATTCGAATGATTTGCATTGAATTTTTGTCGTCATCGGATAGCTCATTGCTTTCGTCACAAGTCGTTCCTTTGAAAGCTATCTCCCTCCTTTTCGAGATAGGCTTGTGACTATTGAGGGTGATCTCGTGTGTAATGAGTGAACCCGTCAAAGCATCAAGAGAGTAGGTGTTCATGTCGTGCGCCTCTTGAATTGCGGTGACCTTTGGTTCCCATTCTTTCGGTAAGCTCCGAATCACCTTTGAGACCATTTCCTTACAAGATAAATGCTTACCAAGAGATGTTAATCCGTTAGTAATAGTAGTAAATCTAGCAAGCATATCGGAAATAGTTTCACCCTCGCTCATTTTAAAAAGCTCGTAGTCATGAACTAAAATTTGGAGTTTGCACTCCTTAACTTGGTTAGTCCCTTCATGCATTACTACTAGCTTATCCCACATACCCTTAGCGGTTTTACAAGCGGAAATTTTGTTGTACTCGTTAGGAGAAACGGCACAAACAATAGCTACATCGCTTTGGCGTTAGTAGAGTAGACTTCTAGTTGAGCGTTATCTAGGTCTTCTACGGGGATTGGGTTTTCGCTATTTTCGTGTTTAGGGGCGGAATATCCTACTTTAATAATCTTCCAAAGATTAACATTATAGCTTTGTAGGAACATACTCATCCTATCCTTCCAATATGAATAATTTACCCCATCAAAATATGGTGGAGTGTTGGGTGATGAAGCAATAGCGGAAGTAAAATTATATAGATTAGCCATCGGGATCTTAACTCTAGAATCGATAAATTCCTATATGCAAGAGCCTCGGCTCTGATACCAATTGTTGGCCCGCGTGCTAACCTTAGAGGGGGGGGGGGTGAATAAGGTTTATGGCGATTTTCGCCTAATTAAAACCTAAGTGCAACTAACACCCCAACTTACGCAATTCTAAGCTTAAGCGTTAATAATCGTTAATAAATTCAAACGCAAGCAAGCAAGAATAAATATTTGCGGAAAATAAAAGTTTAAGGGAAGAAGATGACATCGTGATTTATAGAGGTTCGGCAAAACGCGCCTACGTCCTCTCCTCGGTACTACCGAGTATTTCACTAAAAATTCTTTTCCCGGATATTACAATCCTAATGAGCTAATCAACCGATTAAGCTCCCCCACACTTTATGAGTGTCCCGAATGAAAAGACCTAGAGCTTTTAAGCTTCACTTGCTTACAAAGCCTCTACCCGATCACTCGCTCACAAAAATGAGTTTATAAAATACTCGTTACAATTTTATCGAATATTGAAACAACACCCACAATTGATTGCTTCTAAAATAAGCTAATATGTGGTTTCGATGATGTTTGATCTTTGTTGGAGCTTGTATCTCTTTATCTTCAATTTCTCTCTTTCCGAAGTATTTCACCAAAATGGTGATTTTGGGTTTTAGTATATGAGAGAGGTTGAAGGATTGATTGATAGTGTTATTGGTGACTTTGGAGAGATGATTGGGCTGGTTTATATCACAGCAAAGTCTGTTTTTCTGGGTTATGACCGTTGAAAGGTTTTAACAGCTATTTTCCAGAATAAGCTGAAAAGCTGTTTTCGAAAACTGCAGAAAACGATCGGTCGTTTTCTACAGACGATCGGTCGTTTTCAGACAGACGATCGGTCGTTTTCTGAAAACGATCGGTCGTTTTTATACTGGACTCTCTGGAAGAAATTGGATCAAAAACGATCGGTCGTTTTTGTCCAGTCGATCGGTCGACTGTAATCCTGGTCCCGTAAATCTTCGAATGCTCATAACTCCTTCGTTTTAGCTCCGATTTTGGTTCCGCTTGAACCTATGGCTTCGTTATCGAATGCTCTATCATATAACGACCTGAAATATACGTTTTCTATTTTTGGACAAGACAAGCATTATATCATCGAAATCGTAAAATCATTAAACGCATAATCAAAGTAATAATCAAAATCATTATTGAACTCTATGTTCAACAATATATATGTGTATAAACAAAGTAATTGGCAACGGATACTCTCTATATATCATTCTATTATAATAAGTCAACCCAAGTCAAATGAGCCTGTCCAATTTAGTCATTTTTTTTTTCAAAATTACCCCAATATTTTTTTATTAATTACAATAATATCATACTCACATAAGAAAATATAAAAATTAATAACTAATAACAATATTTATCTCTCTTTAACAATCAAACATTCTTTTAAGTCTTATCATCATATACTATTTTTTTGTATTATCCACATATTTGTATCATAACTACATTTATTTTTTATATTTTGATTGCACTGCGCATCACACACACAACGCGTGAGACACGATTACTAGTATACTAATATATAAACACAAGTATATACTAATAACGATTAGGGCCACGCTCAGCTAGCAATCAAACAAGCATCTACAAATACACTTATTTAATTCACACCAAGAAGTATTTAAACAACAATAAGTAGTTGACTTCCGATCAGAACTAATTTGTCTAGCTATCGACGAATGGATCTTAACAACGATAAGTTTATCCAATAGTTTGCTTTGGATATAGGTTAGTTTTGAGTCAAGATGCAATATTATATCTAACAAGTCTTACACAATATTTATGTAGCAAGTATAATTAAGACTTGAATGTAAATAAAAAGTAAGATATACTTGTCACACGATTTATACAGGGTCCGCCTCAAGGCGAGACTACGTCATGTCACAAAGTCCAAAATGGATTTTAACCTTTGTATTTCTTTATTAATCTTCCTTTAGGTAGCGTACCCTTTACACATCTATTTGTTTTGGGTAGAGCACCCTAATAATATGATTCTCGTTAATAGGCAAAACAACCCACAATCGTGCTCTTCCTAAACGGGAAGAGTTACTCAAAAGTTGTCTCTAACAAATGAGACTACAGATCTACTATCTAAGTAAGTACTAACATTTGAATATGTACACATGATGTACAATCAACAAGTTCATAAACTTGTTTGGTAATTAGACCGCGAAATGGTAATTTTTATGGGTTAAAATGATAGTAATTAACTAGAGAGGTCAAAAACACCAAAGACCCGAAAAACGCACCATAAATACCCAAAAACCGCAAGAACCGACCCATCACGGAACCGTTTTTGGGTCTACCCAATGCGACCCCGTTGGTTCTTTGGGAGAGTATGGTTCTCAACGCTATACAGTGAACCCGACCCGTAGAACCGACCCGCGGAACCGAACCGCATACCCGAATTGTAAAACCACAATATATAGCCATATTTTAAAAATATATATACATATTATTATTATGATTGCCAATTAGTTTGTAATGTTTACGTGATTCGGTATTCAACCAAACACATTGTTGACCAATATGAAGCAAAAAATTGATAGTACCTCATTTATTTGTTTATTTTTTACAAGTAAGTAAAGAAATAACTTGGAAAAATAAATTTATTATCGATATTTAAAAATACCCTTTATAAAAGTAGAATAAATTTTACGAATTTTGGTTATTTTGGGTAAATACCCACACCGAGAACCGTCCATTACAAAAACGGGTATGAGTCAGGTAAAATAAGTACAAAAAGTTATATAGACCCAATCCGACCCGACCCGTAGATGACGAGAGAACCATTAAAACCGTTACTCGAATACCAAAAAACTGTTGGGTCAGATCGGGTCAGGTCGGGTATGGTAGGGTAATCTTACTTTAGATAGCGTATCCTTTACACATATCTTTCTTTTAGGCAGAGCACCCCAATGATGTGCTTCTCGTTAATGGGCAAAGCAACCCACAATCGTGCTCTTCCTAAATGGGAAGAGTTACCCAAAAGTTGTCTCTAACAAATGAGACTACGGATCTATGATCTAAGTAAGTACTAACACTTGAAACTGTACACATGTCGTACAATCAACAAGTTCATAAACAAACTTGTTTGGTGATTAGACCTCGAAATGTTAATTTTTATGGATTAAAATGATAGTAATTAACGTTGTTTTGATGTTATTTCAGTTTGTTTAAGCTATATTTAGTGTTTTTCCACTTGTTATTGGTTTATTTGCACATGTGCCACGTCATTAAATGAAATGATGGTGGCAGTGATATGTATGATTTGGATCACCATGCGTGTTCTGGATCATCTGGCATCTAATAGATTTTTATTTACTTTTTTGCATGATTCATACCTTGCTCCCCAATTCTTGCTAATTTGACCGAATATATCTTTCACAACTTATTTTAGGTCCTTTAGCTTCTTCAACTTGTAACTTGAGTAATTTCATCTCAAATGTTCACATAAATGCACCTAAAAAGTATAATTTTCACTCATAATAGATAAATGGTCTCAAAATACATAAAAAACAGTAAATTGATATAAAAACACCTATTTACGGAATATAAAGTTGGAATTTATACTCAAAATAAGGTTAGAAAATGACAGTTTTTAGATCGAATCAATTACCACCACATGTTACATGTGAGTATTGGATTTGTAGTCGTACGACGGAAAACATGTGTCACTATTTTGGCGATGTGAGTAAGAGGGTGAAACAATTCCCCGCAGACTTTCAACACCAACAAACGAGGCAACAGAGCGGGAAAGTCGAGTAAGATGGCGTATGACTTTATAATCTTTTGCATAGTTTTTTAATTAGTAATATAAATTAGTGTTTTGAATTATCAACTTGTTTATTTAGACTAATTACAATTAATTGTTTCAACTTGATAGTATAAAGCCGCGGAACTCGATTTTTACGATGATACGAAAACTCTTTAAAGATCACCTCTGTTTTACCGTTTTGAAAGATCAACCAAAATGGCACGTCCATATTGAGAAATAAAAGGTAAAACAAAAAACAAAAAAAAATATAGCGGGTGGATCAAGATCAACCGATTTTATTATCGATGATGATGATGACGACATCGAAGAAGTATCGATGTTGAATAAGTTAGAGAGGTCAAAAGATAGAAAAGCCGCAAACGCGACGGCCTCTAAAAACTCTAGTTCATCATCTAGCATGATTGATTTTCTCAGCTCTTATAGAGAGGAACAAATGGCGAGGCAAGAAATATGAGTGAGGAACATGTCGGAAATGGCGATTGCATCTAAAGATAAAGCGCGTGCAAACATCTCGACGTGGAAGAAAGGAATATGAGATTGGCTCCCGACGATTCGAGTATCATGGCACCTAGAAGGCGTTGGATGATAGCAAAACAAGCTGAAATCGAACTAAATTTGTAGTTTTAATTGATGTAATTTTTATTTTTAATTGATGTATTTTTTATTTTTATGTGACGACCCAAATTTTCGGAGGAAAGTTTTGTGGTGTAGAGTGTTGTGTGTCAATACGACATCGCAGTACTTGTGTGGTACATGAGCTTAAAAATTCATTTACTATCAACAAGGTCTTTTAAAGTTGTGTGACATAAGATAGTACATCAACAAGGTCAATTATTTAGTTTTGATTACAATTATAACTATTAGAACCTCTTTACTAATAACATTTAAAACTATCAGGACCTTTTAATTAATTACAATAAGATTGAAAACTTACTAAAATATTAGTTTTTAAAAACTAAAGCTGAACCAACACTGTAACTGGGTTAAAATTTCTTCAAGTTGTTATAATTAAATTTTGATCAGCTTATCGGTTCTTTTATATGTATTCCTAATTATTTATCAATTTTTGTTCTAGGGTGTTTTTTCAAAAAAAAATGTAATTATATTTTTTTTTATGTTTGATTGTTTATATGACAATATTTGGAATAATATTAATAAATAGCAAAGAAATAAAATAAAACTCAAATTTTACACATTCGAACAAACAATTTAAAAAAACGTTGATATAAAAAGAATCAAAAATTAATTACCAATACATAGAAAAAAAAAAACAACCCCCGATAAACATACGTATTAAGTTAATAAATTTGAACACCTCTAAACCAGCACATTGAAGAACCACGCTCCAGCTTAAACAGCAGTTAAGTTAGTAGCGAGAGTTAAGCAAAGAAGCAAAAACCAGTGTGTGAAAGAAAGAAATAATGAAAGTATAAATGAATAAACAATTTATGTGGTTTGAGAAGCAAGAGTGAAATCCCTTTGAAAAAAATGATAATTATCTGAGTCAAATATTCCTGGTATCTATCTCTCCCTCTTCTCCTTTTCATTTCCATAAATAACAGTACATTCATACCCTTCACAGTTTGGGGGTAATTTGAAGTGGAGTTATAAGCCTACTTGTAATAGTTCATATACTATGTGATTTGGTACCTGTTTTATTTTCTTTACTATTATGAATATACCTATCTTGGTGATAGAAAAATCACTTTGCACGGTGGAAAAACGTGTCCAGATTCTTAGTTTTAGTATGTACATATATTATTAAAATTAATCTTGGTTTACCGTATACATGTCAACTCTTCTATCTTATTACTAACCTAGCACCTTGCTCCTTAAAAGAGTGTGGGCTCTCTCTTTAGACAATCTCGAAAATATAGTTATGAAAACTTATCTCTGCCAAGAAAATGAGCGTGCTATATGTATGTTAAGGTACGGACTTGTAGTCTGATTAGGATAGAACTCCTTAAAAATATTTCGTGCTATCATATCTCCTTAAAACCCGAGATATGCACAATCAATTTTAATCGTGATTTATTCCACTAAAGATCACGACTACCATAATCCGAATATTTAATTCGTTCCAATTGTGAAACATGTTTATTATCTCCCCACGTAAAGATTAATCAAATACTCATTTATTAAATTAAATCACTGACTGATTTTTTATTTAATAAACATATTATCCCTAAGTCTGTTCGCTTAACTTATTTGTTGTGTCGGATTATAAATCCACATGCCGTGTTTACACGCACAAAATTTATAAGCTTTCTGAAGAGAGTATCATCTATCACTTACGGGACGTGAATTTCTTTTATTACTAATAAACACTGTTACGAATAATGCTACCATCCAACTCATTACGCTTATTGACTCGTGACGAATTTCAGCATGTATGAATCAAAAGGACAAACAATGCACCAAGTTATAAATCATTTTGTCTAGTAAGTCATCAAATGATTATTTCGTAACAGTGCTGTTTAATACACACAAAGTGCACTAGTAAATGAAGTTGAAATTTATGTGTTCACTGTAGTCCAGACAGACCTACTAAAACCACGTACTATAACTCTACTGATGGTGTGTCCATTTCCATCTAAAGTTGTAAACATATAACTTATATTCCATTAGAACCGACAGTCTAATATTTTGTGTGTAATCTATACTCTACACACTAGACCATCTGCTAAATAGAATAATATACATTTATTTAGTCATTCAAACAATAATGATAAATAACAATTGCTCATATTATTCTCATTAAATAAATCAATTCAAAACATTGTCAAATATAAATTTAAAAACAAGTATGTGTTTTATTATATTTCTAACTCTTGGTTCTACCAATTTTCTTCTCTTTCTTCTTTAAATAAAACTATGTGCGTTTTGTATTTCTGTACACACACACACACACACAAAGTTGAAGTGAATTCATGTCTGTCGGGGAGAACTTATTTATGTGATGCTGTTACAGATTTTTATATGATCCAGAAATTGTATACTAAATGAAAAATATATTAGTTCAGTATTTATTATCTTTTTATTCCTGCCTTGCAACCCTTTTATTTTGTTTTTACCGTCTTGAATTGGGATTTTTATTTTTTACAAAGTTTAAAGCGGTTTCATGTCCATTAGTAGTAGCTTATGTGTGATTTAGCACCAATTTTATGCGCTTTACTAGTTTTAATTTGCTGATGTGGTTTTATGAATTTTTGTTTTCCTATCTGTGTATGTTGTTCACTTGTTCCCAGTGATAACTTTAGTGAGTGAGTTTGGTTAAATTTTGTCGATGTACATGTGCTACGGTGTTATTTGCAGGTTACAGAGTTAATTGCATTGTATACCCTCCTTGTAAAATCTCATGTTTAGCTGTTATAGTTGGAATTCTGATAGAGGAATTCGTAAAGAAATGTGTTCCATTTATCTGGGGTCTCAATCAAGAGTTCTCTTGGAACAGATTTGTTGGTCTGGTTGGTTGGTTAGATTATGTTCCTTATAAAAAACATCAGGCTATATATTAATTTACTAAAATACATGTTTGTTTTTTGGAGTGTTATTCTAAAAATGTTTGAGTTGATTTATTGAAGAAGAATGGTTATGCGCAATTGTTATTTAGCATTATTTATTGTATGACTAAATAAGTGCCTAATGTTCTGTTCCGTATATATAGATTATAGTTTACACAAAGAAGATTAGACTATTTGATCTTACATAGTATAGGTTATTCGTTTACAGTTTTAGACGGAAATGGACAACATGGTTTAGAATCCAATACCACAAATAAGTTAAGTCAACGGGGTTAGTGAGGATATGTTAATTAAATACAAAATCAATTAGTAATTTAGTTTAATGAACCAGTGTGTTTACATGCGGAGATGATAGACATGTTTAACATTCGGAATGAAATACAATTTCGGATTATAGTCAGAGAGGGAGTCATGATCTTTGGTGGAATAAACCATGATTAGTAAATTGGGTAAATTCGGTTAATTGAGATTTTATTATATTTGATAAGATAGTACCGAATATTTATTAGTTAGGAGCTCCGCCATAATCAACCATCAAGTCCCTACCTTAGACTTTATAGAACACACTCATTTGGCAGAAAGATATATCTTATTTTCATGATATATAACTCGATTTAAAGTTTCTGGTCTTCCCTGAAAATTAGTGCCCACCCTCTCTTCCGTAGCAAGGTGCCAATAAGGGAATAAGCTAGATGGTTTGAGACGCAGCATTCCATCCTACAACCGCTTATTTTCTCATTCTACCTTCGCTATGATTCTAACTTAAATGGTCAACGGGATACTAATTTTGATAACATACGTACATACTACACCTATTTCCTCGATATTTTCTTTCCGCAGTTTTTCCTATTGCTGGCATGTGGTTTAAAGTTCTATATTCCTTCGCGTAGCTATTTATGTAGGGTTTTTGACTATGCGGTTTATGGTTATGTGATGTTTATTCATTCTTTGCAAATTTTGAGGTGGCTTTTTATATTTTTTTTACAGGTTACTAAAAAGCGATTAAGGTCGCATATACAGAACTTCATTGTTTTAGATTCCTTAAAGTCTCACTATAAAATGGATTCATTAACTGAGGAAACCCCATTTCCTGCGTGGACATGGTCTATCGATCAGTGCTTGAAAGAGTACAAGGTGAAACTAGAAAGAGGCTTAAATACATACGAGGTGGAAAAGTTACAAGAGCGATACGGTTTTAACGAGCTCGAAAAAGTGAAAGGAAAACCCCTATGGAGACTTGTATTAGAACAATTCGACGATGTGCTTGTCAAGATTCTTCTAGTCGCAGCTTTTATATCCTTTATTTTAGCTTATTTACACGGTAAGGAAATCGATATCTCAGGGTTTGAATCATACGTTGAGCCATTCGTTATAATTTTAGTATTAGTGCTAAACGCTATTGTTGGTGTTTGGCAAGAGACTAATGCCGAAAAAGCCCTTGAAGCTCTGAAAGAGATGCAATCTGAGTCAGCCAAGGTTTTGAGAGATGGGTTTTTAGTACTCGATATGCCCTCTAGAGAGCTTGTACCAGGGGATATAGTGGAGCTTCGTGTTGGTGATAAAGTCCCTGCCGATATGAGAATTGCGATTCTAAAAACTTCGGCTTTGAGAGTCGAGCAAAGCTCGTTAACCGGAGAGGCCATGCCCATATTGAAAGGAAGTGAGACGATTTTCATGGACAATTCTGAAATACAAGCGAAAGAAAATATGGTATTTGCAGGGACCACGGTTGTGAACGGTAGTTGTATATGTATAGTCGTCCATACAGGGATGAGAACTGAAATTGGTAAGATCCAAGAACAAATACATGAGGCCTCTATGGAAGAAGTTGAAACCCCTTTGAAGAGAAAACTCAATCAATTTGGGAATAAGCTCACAACGGCTATCGGCATTATATGCCTTGTTATTTGGATTATAAACTACAAATATTTTCTCTCTTGGGATATCATTGATGGCTGGCCAACAAATTTTCGATTTTCACTTGAGAAATGCACATGTTATTTCAAAACAGCTGTTGCTCTAGCAGTGGCAGCTATTCCAGAAGGCCTGCCAGCTGTCATAACGACTTGTTTGGCATTGGGTACAAGAAAAATGGCTCAGAAAAATGCTATCGTGAGAAAGCTCCCGTGCATGGAAACACTAGGGTGCACAACTGTCATTTGTTCAGATAAAACAGGCACTTTGACCACCAACCAGATGTCTGTGATGGAGTTTTTCACCTTAGGTGGGAAAACGAGCTCGTTTAGGACTTTTAAAGTCGAAGGCACAACTTTTAATCCAAAAGACGGGGGAATTATCAATTGGAACTGTTGTAACATGGACGCTAGTTTACAAGCCTTGGCTGAGGTGTGTGCGATTTGTAATGATGCAGGTGTTTTTTGTAGTGGTCGTACTTTAAGAGCCTCTGGTTTGCCTACTGAGGCTGCTCTTAAGGTTTTGGTAGAGAAAATGGGTGTCCCAGATAGTAAGTTCAAGACTAAAATTCGTGATATGCAGTTAGCTTCGAGTTATTTGATTGATAGCAATACAGTCAAATTCGGTGAGTATGTCCTTTATTATTACTTATTACTTATTTTCCATATGTATGTAAAAGAGGGCATTGTAAAGGAAATTGCTATATTTTTTGATTAAACAGGTGCTTGTGAATGGTGGATTAAAAGATCACAAAAAGTTGCTACTTTGGAGTTTGATCGTGTGCGTAAGTCGATGAGTGTAATTGTCCGGGAACCAGGTGGGCGTAATCGACTACTTGTGAAGGTAATTGATTTTTACTTTATTTTGTTATTTTATCCTTTATAGTTCTTATGATATTTTTTAGAAAAATGTCATTTACACGGGTCCAAACACAAAGCCTTACACAGTTTTGTGAGTTGGTAGTGGGTTCTATTTTAAAGATGATTGGTTAATATTGCCGGTCGACTGTTACCTCACAAACTTTTTAATGATGTGTGTACGTAGCATTTTTCTTATTCCCTGTTCTCAACTTATGTTGAAATGGATTTATAGGGTGCTATAGAGAATCTATTGGAACGTTCTACACAAGGTCAACTTGCAGATGGATCAGTTATTCCAATTGATGAACCTTGTCGACAACTAATTCGAACGAGAAACCTGGAAATGAGCTCAAAAGGATTAAGATGCTTAGGTATAGCTTATAAAGACGACTTGGGTGAACTTTCGGATTATTATAGTTCTCGGCATCCGGCTCACAAAAAATTGCTTGATCCAGCTTACTATGAAACGGTTGAAAGTAACTTGGTTTTTGTTGGGGTTGTCGGTATAAGGGTCAGTACAATTACTTATTTAGACTTGTAATCTCTCATATAGTGTTATCTATGGCTTGTTTGGTGCTCTTATTTTCAACACATGTTTTGCCTTTAAGCAGAATGCGGACTTGTTTGAACGTAGCCATTGTCTTGGATTACCAGAGCTTTACTGAATTATTTCTTATAAATTTTATGGGACTTTTTTAATTAGACCATAGATTTTTTAAGTGTTGCGGATTTTAAAACAAATATGTTAGATTTTTTTAAGGTTTAAAAAGCTTGGGCATATATCCAGCTTAAACTTTATGCCTTTTCAGGCCAAAAATTGAGTAATGCTCGTCTTCAACTTTTAAGCAAAAGAATAAAGAAGCCGAGCTTAAAAGCTGTAACGAATCAGGGTATGTGTGTGGATGTTTTTCCTAAACATTAGTCTTTAGCTCTTTTAAAGCAAATTTAAAGGCAAACGATGAGCTTGTGTCTTACCTATTTGGCCTTTTCAACCATAATTATGTTCTTACCTAAGGATATAAAAGAAAATTAAAAAACTCTCAGTGGTTAGGGATCAAATTGCATGCATTGTTCCGAAAGGCTGTTATAATAAGCAACTTAACAAAACAGGACCCTCCTCGTGAAGAAGTTCACAAAGCAATAGATGATTGTAGAGGAGCTGGTATTAAAGTCATGGTTATAACTGGGGACAATAAATCCACTGCTGAGGCTATTTGTCGAGAAATCAAATTATTTTCCGAAGGTGATGATCTCAATGGGATGAGTTTTACTGGTAAAGAATTTATGGGTCTTTCTAAATTTGAACGAATTGAAATATTATCAAAACCTGGGGGGAAAGTGTTTTCGCGAGCTGAGCCTAGACACAAGCAAGAAATAGTGAGAACTTTGAAAGAGATGGGTGAGATTGTTGCTATGACTGGTGATGGTGTTAACGATGCCCCTGCACTTAAACTTGCAAATATTGGAATTGCCATGGGGATCACTGGCACAGAGGTACTATGCTCAATTTATTATTTCCGTTAATCCCAATGACTGCGAAGTTACATTCATCTATTGTCTTGTTTAATGCTCGTACACATTGTTAGTTAACAATATTTTACCATATCTTACAAATTCTTCATAATCGAAAATAGGAATATTTTTCTTTAGTTGTGATTAATTTAAATTGATTTTCAGGTTGCTAAAGAAGCTTCTGATATGGTTCTGGCAGATGATAATTTCAGCACCATTGTCTCTGCTGTCGCAGAGGGTCGATCGATTTATGACAACATGAAAGCTTTTATCAGGTTGAATTCTTACTTTATTAGGCACCCTTGTAAGGATTTTAAAGATTGATGAATTTGTTTTAAAAAAACTCCCCCTTAATTTGCAGGTATATGATATCTTCTAATGTTGGGGAGGTGATATCTATATTTTTAACTGCTGCTTTGGGCATTCCAGAGTGTATGATACCAGTACAGCTTCTTTGGGTCAATTTGGTCACTGATGGCCCACCCGCAACGGCTCTTGGATTTAATCCTGCTGATATCGATATTATGAGTAAACTACCTCGAAAAAGCGACGATGCTTTTATTAACTCGTGGGTTCTCGTCCGTTACATGGTTAGTCTTTAACTCTTCAGTTATCACTGGGTTATTTTACATCTGGCTCAATTATACACCAGAGCCAAATAAGGCCTTGGGGAGCCGACTCCAAGGGTAAACTTTAAGCATTGTCTATAATTAATTAAATTACTTTTCTGTCCCAAAAAATGATCCTATTTCTTAAATCTTGTCCTAAAAATATGGTCCATTTTCTATACAAGTTGTTACCTAAAGTGGACAATCGTTTTTACGGATAAAGTAGATTTTATATATTCCTTATTTAGGCTTAAAAGAACATAAAACATAAACGTTATGTAGATTTTGGATTAGATCTGCACAATTGACAAATCTATAAACAATAAATATATTTAATTTCCTGCTTCTTTGGAAAGAAATGTTTTTTAAATGCGAAAGGCTCTATTATTAGCACATAATTATAATTTTTAATTTCAATTTTAATTATTGGCTTAGATATTATATGATCTTTTATACCTCACTTTTGGAAAAATATAATTAATGTTAATCCTTATTATTTTGAGACTTTAAAGACAACGAAAACTATTATCCAGCAAGGCTAATTAACCTTTTGTGCTGCCACTGTTGCACACAAATTTATTGCAGCCTAGCCTTTACTTTTTTATATTTCCCTCTTGTTCATGCTTTAAAATTGATTTCCAATTTGCTGTGTTTTGTAGTGAATGATTATGAAAATGGATCTGTTTGTAGTTTATACAGACTTTGAAACAATTGTTACTGATACTTGTGGATAATTTAAACTTACGAGAACAACAATCTGGAATATAAACTGTAAGATATTTTTGCCTACCCTGTAACCTCTTCTCTGTGGTTCTCTTTTCTTGACAAATATGAATTAGAAGGTTCCCTTAAGCTGGTAAACGTTCCATGGGCTTTATGTCTTTCACTTATACTGTTTACTTACCATATTTACGCTCATGCAGTAAGCTCATGTAACTACAGGTAATAGGTTCTTACGTTGGAATAGCAACCGTTGGCATTTTTATAATTTGGTACACACAAGCTTCATTTTTTGGTATTGATCTCATAAGTGATGGCCACACACTCGTTAGATTGTCTCAACTTCAAAAGTGGGAAGAATGCCATTCGTGGTCAAATTTCACCACCACCTCATTCACAGTGTCTGGTGGCCGTTTGATCACTTTTTTAAACCCTTGCGACTACTTCACTATTGGAAAAGTAAAGGCCATGACTTTGTCTCTATCTGTTTTGGTAGCTATTGAGCTGTTCAATTCCCTTAACGCTCTTTCAGAAGATAACAGCTTGATTACAATACCACCTTGGCAGAACCCTTGGCTTCTTGTTGCCATGTCGGTCTCGTTTGGACTCCATTGTGTTATACTTTACGTACCCTTTTTGGCTGATGCTTTTGGAATTGTTCCATTGAGTTTAAATGAATGGATTTTGGTCATTTTAATCTCGTTTCCTGTGATTCTGATTGACGAGTTTCTCAAATTTGTTGGGAGAAGAAGAAGAAAAATATCTAAGGTGAAGATAGCTTAAGTTCTTCCAGCCTTGGCGCATGGAATTGAGGAATACATTCGGAGTGTATTAAGAAGTATTCATGTAGATTTCTATTATTTTCCAGCAACTGATTTAATTGAGAAGTTGTTAACCTTAGATCTATTCGAATGAATTAATACACTTCTTGTAATCATCTAGGTCGATAATTGGATAAATTTTCTTATTGTGACTCTACGTAACTGTTTTTTTTTTGAAGGACAAAACTCTTTTGAATGGGCGTATTTTCATAGTTTGTTCAAAGAGGAAAGAAAATCAACGAACCCTTCACAAAAATAAAATAATTGGTTTGATCATAGAAAATTTGGAAATTCTAGAGAAGAGGTATAGTTAGTAGTTACACCTGTGTGATCAATAGCCGGGAAAAACAAAAGAGACCCAAAGTTAAAAACTAGAAATGAATTGGTTTTTGTACCAAAAAAAAGAAATGAATTGGTTTTTGAATAAAATAATATACTACTAATAGAAAAGAGAAGAGAAAGAAAAGGGTATCTTTATAAAGCTGAGATCCAAATATGGTTAGGTGGTGGTTCGTTAGTTGGTCGTGTCCATACATATAGTTTTGGAATCCAACAATATTTTCCATTCTTTTTGTCATATAAATATTTACTCAATTTATTTTAGACTATGTTTTGTTCTTCCTTTTGGAATTTCTTCTAATAAATGGGGAGTTTAATGGTATTTACTATAAATCAATAGATACTAGCTAGAAGAATTTAACGATTCTTTGATTCCATTATCCACTTTCATGGAAACTTTCATTTTACAAAATTCTGTAAAGCGTTCACTCAAAATTTTCATTTTACAAACTTTTTGAAAGCTTTTTGTCATGTATATTGGTCGTGTTTCATTTTCTGTTTTTCTAGTGGTTTAATTCTTGCACTTATAACTCAAACAATTCACAAAGCTATAATTATTGGCCTCGTTTAATTATTTTATTATTTCATGTGATCTTAGCCATTTCAAAACATCCGGATCAATATAATGGATCCGGATGTTTTGAATAAATAAATATATAAGAATACGTTTGGTATCAGAGCCATCTTATTTAACATCTCGTCGTATTTTGGTGCAACCTCACAAAGCCCAGAAGAGGCGCAGAAGGTATAAGCACTTTTCTTTTTGTTGACTGTTGTTAGATCTATTGGCTTTTCTTATCCGCATTTTTATCTATTTATTCATGATAACTTATTATGTTTTCAAAAATGAGTCGTTCTAGTTCTTCTCGAAATTTTTCTCGAGGAAGTTATACTTCCAATTCCAATAACAACATGCCTAATATGCGACAAGAAGAATGTCAATATAATGATATTCCCGAAATGGCTAACTTTGAAAAACAATTAGCAAATTGGCACCTCCCAAAGGTTAAGCCGAATGAAATATATTCTATTGGTATGTTTGATTTTAAAATGGCTATGGCCGTAAAAACAATAGAACAAACCATCCCTATTAATCGTGATATGGAAACTATTCAGTTGCTTCAGAAAGAAGAACTACGTAGGTATTTTGATAAATTTAAATATGTACATCTTGGTATGGTACAAGTCGCTGTAAAACCGCTTACAGCTCAAGGATTAAATACTTCAGTCCTTATTGCTTTACGTGATTGTCGTCACTTAGAATTTAAAGATTCCTTATTAGGTATAATCCAGACCAGTTTGTGTAACGGTCCCGTTTATTTCAATTGTTTTCCTAACTTTTCTGTTTCGTTAACAGACAAAAATATATTAGATGTTCTTACTCTAAACATCCAAACTCATGGTTATAAACTCAAAGAAGGAACTGAACCTTTAAATATTACTTATCGAGTTCACTATAAAGCTATGACTACACTGAGTCCTCGTGCCAAAGTTTTTGACACAAAAGGCAAAACTGTTTTAATTGAAACAAACTTATTAAAGTCTGATGTCCAGACTCCTCAAACTATTAAATGGGATGATATTGAACCTCCCACGGAATGGAATTTATTATCAGCCAGCCCAGCTGAGCCTATAGAGAATAAAAAAATTGAGGAAATTATTCAAACAAAAGAAGGACATGTTTTTGTAAAATTTGACAAAGGTAAACGACTAGCGTCGCGAAATTCTTTTTCTGATTATGAAAGTTCTTTTAAACAGGGTCCATCTGCCAGGTTTTATACTCCAAACCCTTCCTTAGCTTCGTACCAAACTGCTAAGAACTTAGTTTTTGAGGGTGTTTCTAATACTCCTCAAAGTATTCCTCGTGCTATCTACCACGAAGAGAAAAATGAAAATGAACCAGAAACTCTTTCTGAGTTTGAGAATATTTCCATTATTAATATGTTATCTATTCCCTTTTCTTATAATAGACAAGACTGTGTGAATGATATGAATCAAGAAAAATATACTTCTTTTCGCAAATGGTTCTTTTCTACCTATAGTCAGAAGGAACAACAACATTACAAAACTTTATTTTATCATCATATTGATTGTATCAAACAATTGGTTTCTTTCCCTATATAGTTTATTGAGCAGGCAACCATAGAAAATAGTCCTTTCTTACATGTCTTAAAATCTCTTCATAGAAATTGGACAACTGCAAAAGGGGAAACTATTTCTGCTATTCATCCCCCTCCAGAACTTTTAAAATTGCGATCTGGTGATATTATTATTGAATCTGCAGCCTTTTCGCCACAAGAAAAACAATTAAATTTCACAAATCTGACCCTTCAAACTATTTGTTCCCAACTTAATCGTATTGAAAAAAACGGACCTATCATCGTCCCTAAGGACACAGCAGCTATAGCTAGTTCCTCCTATACACCTGAACCCGCTATATTAAAACCCAGTATTGATATAACTATTTCAAAACATCCGGATCCTACTGATATTATTACTTTGCTCACCCAGCAACTAGAAAACCTGAATATTGGGAATGGTAAAAATATAGCTGTTTTATCTGAAAGCTCGGATGACATCGATCAGATAAATATTTTTGAAAAACAACTTTTAGCAATGGATAATACTCCAGAACCACAACCACAACAGGCTAGTATTAATCAAAATATTTTTGGAAAATCTACTGCTTTTGGCCGAAAATCGGTTCCAACTGTCCCTATGAAGCATTATTATTCTAGACCTAGTCCACAAGATCTTCTTTATGAAGAAGAAGGTGGGAATATTTTTACTAGTTTTAGTGCTAGAACCATTTATGAATGGAATATTGATGGTATGACCGAATACCAAATTATGGTTATGTTACATAGAATGACTATGCATTCTACGGTATGTTTGGGTGCTAATAACACCGATTACCAAATTGCTGAATTTATTGTTGCTGGCTTTGCCGGTCAATTACGCGGTTGGTGAGATAATGTTTTAACTCTAGATCATCAACGCACAATATTAACAGCCACAAAAATGGTTAGGAATCCTATTAAGACTGAACAAGGTATAGATACTTATACAAATACTGTAGCACCTAATGCAGTTTATACTCTTCTTACTGCTATTGTACAGACGTTTATCGGTTCTAATCCTGTTGCTATTGAAAGAAACAAGGATTTATTAATCAATCTTAAATGTCCCACTTTAACCCATTTTAGGTGGTATAAGGATGTTTTCCTTACTAAAATTATGCTAAGACCTGATGCAAATGCTGATTTTTGGAAAGAAAAATTTATTGCAGGTCTTCCTGATCTTTTTGCTCAAAAGGTTAAAGATAGGATATTACGTAAAACTGGGAATACTACAATCCCTTATCATGAGTTTACTTATGGTCAACTTATTAGTGAGTGTGTCGGTGAGGGTTTATCTCTTTGTAACGACATAAAACTTAAAGCCCAATTGAAAAGTCAAAATTTGACAGGAAGAAAAGAAATAGGTACTTTCTGTGATCAATTCGGATTTGATCTTCAAATTCCTCAAAATTCTCATAGAGAGAGTTCTTCTGAGAAAAAATATTTTTCTAAATCTAAAAGATTTTCTAAGAAAGCCTCCCAACTAAGGCCAGATCACCACCATATTGGTTCATCCCGACCTAGGTGCTCTCGACCAAAACCAAAACCAAGCCATAACCCTAGTGCTACTATTATTTGCCGGAAATGTGGCAAAACAGGTCATTACGCCAATAGGTGTTGGACAAAAAAGAGATTAAATGAAATCTCTGATGAAGGGCTTAAGAAACAGCTTATAGCTGTTATGCTATATTCTTCTGATGACGACGAAGAGACTAATAATATTGAAATTTATAATAGTGATACGTCTAATCATTCTAATAGTTCATCTTCCTCTTCTGGTTGTGAATGCAAAGATAATAATTATAAAGCTATGCTTGACATGAATGGTTTAAGTCTTAATGTTCTTACTTCACAAGAACGATCTATATTAGATCTTATTAATGAAATTGATAATGCTGAGGTAAAAAAGAAAATGATTGAACATTATTTAGATGTTCTTACAAAAGGTAAGAAAAAAGAAACTCCTTATATTCCTCAGGAAGCTTATTCACTAAAACATGTTTTCCAAGGACTTCAATCATCTCCTTCTAAACAAATTTCTTATGAAAATATTTTTCAAGAGGTTAAAACTCTTAGAACAGATGTTAATACTCTCAAAAGTAAAGATATTTCTATTTCTGATTTACATAGTGAAATTCATATATTAAAAGAGGAAGTAAAATTCCTTCGAAACTTTATTCAGATTGAAACAGATATTTCTGAAGAAAAGGAAGCAAATTCTAAGGATGACATTTTTTTGAATATTATTGACAAAATTACCTATCAGAAATGGCATTCTCATGTCACTATAGTTGTAAACAAAGAATTTACTTTTTCTGGTCCAGCTCTTATTGATAGTGGAGCTGATTTAAACTGTATTTGTGAAGGACTTATTCCTACTCATTATTATGATAAAACCACACAGTCTTTGAATATTGCAGATGGATCTAGGATGAAGATTCATTATAAACTTTCAAAGGCTTATATTTGCAATTCTGGCATATGTTTCCAAACAACTTTTGTTATGGTCAAAGGACTTACCCAACAAATCATTCTGGGAACTCCTTTCCTAAATTTAATTGAACCTTTTATGGTCACTTCAAAAGGAATTATATTTGAAACCAATGGCCAAAATATTATGTTTGACTTTATTTCTCAACCTCAAGTCCGAGAAATTGATATGATAAAAAGAAACTTTAATTTATAAAGAAAATCAAATCAATTTTTTACGAAAGGATTTAAAACTTATGAATATTTCTAAACAACTCATTTCTCAAAAAGACAAGATTAGTTTTCTTACTAATCTTATAAAAAAGGAAATATGTAGTGAAATGCCCACAGCCTTTTGGGATAGGAAAAAACATATTGTCACTCTTCCCTATGTAGAAGATTTTAAAGATTCTGATATCACTACTATGGCTCGGCCTGCCCAAATGGGTCCCGACCTTATTGATTATTGTAAAGAAGAAATAAATTCTTTATTACATAAAAAACTTATTCGTAAGTCTTATTCCCCTTGGAGTTGCACTGCTTTTTATGTGTATAAAAATGCTGAAATTGAACGTGGTGCTCCACGACTTGTCATTAATTACAAACCTTTAAATAATGTGCTAAAATGGATTAGGTACCCTATTCCTAACAAAAAGGATTTATTAACCAGAATTCAGTGTGCCAATATATTTTCTAAATTTGATTTAAAATCCGGCTATTGGCAAATTCAGATTGATGAAAAAGATAGATATAAAACTGCTTTTGTTGTTCCTATGGGACATTATGAATGGAATGTTATGCCATTCGGTTTAAAGAATGCCCCTTCTGAATTCCAGAATATCATGAATGATATTTTCTATCCTTATTCTGCTTTTAGTATTGTTTACATTGATGACATTCTCATATTTTCTAATGATTTAGATCAACATTTTAAACATATTAATATTTTTATCAAATTAATAAAAAATGCTGGCTTAGTTGTTTCTGCTACTAAAATGTCGTTATTCCAAACACATATTCGCTTTTTAGGTCAAGAAATAGACCAGGGCAAAATTATTCCTATCGATAGGGCAATTCAATTTGCAGATAAATTTCCGGATATATTATCTGATAAAACCCAATTACAGCGATTTTTAGGAAGTCTCAATTATATTGCGGACTATTACCAAAACCTCTCTATTGATAGTTCTCCTTTATATGAAAGGTTAAAAAAGAATCCACCTATGTGGAGTGATATTCACACACAGGCAGTCAGACTAATTAAGTCTAAAGTCAAAAGTCTACCTTGTTTAGCTCTTATTTCTCCAACTAGTTTCAAAATTGTTGAAACAGATGCATCTGATATTGGATATGGTGGTATTTTAAAACAAAAATTTCCTTCTAAAAATAAAGAGATATTGTCTCGTTATACGTCTGGGAAATGGAATAGTGCTCAACAAAACTATTCCACTATTAAGAAAGAAATTCTTTCAGTTGTCAATTGTATTTCCAAATTTCAGGATGATTTATTAAATCAAAAATTTCTTTTAAAAATTGATTGCAAAGCTGCAAAAGATGTCTTAGAAAAAGATGTCAAAAATTTAGCATCTAAACAAATATTTGCTCGATGGCAATCTATTTTGTCTATTTTTGATTTTGATATCGAATATATTAAAGGAGAAAATAATTCTCTTCCTGATTTTTTAACCAGGGAATTTCTTCTTGGCCCTACATGAGCCAACCAAGTCGCGGCCGAAGAGGATATTCATCTGCACAAGATCGACATGAATTCGATAAGAAGAGATATTCCTCTTCCCCATCTATTGCTGGCTCTAGCTCCTCTAAGAGTCCTGTTGTTCGCTCTAAAAAAGAGCCTGCCAATTATGAGGATTATTTATCCTCGAGAAAAACCCAAGAAAGCTTCCTTGAAGCATTAAAAGAACCAGTCCTTCCTGGAATAAAAAAGGATAAAGATGAGCTAATTATTCTTCTCCATAATGGAGATGCGAGGTTATTTACCTCCCCCAATACATTAGCCAAAACGTATTCTTATATATTTATTTATTCAAAACAAACTGAGCAATTTTACAATGAGAGAGAGAGAGACACACGCTTAGAAATTGCCTGCTTATTACATCAACTTCATGTCCTTATATAAGCTAAGCTTTGGAAAAGAAAAAACTTAAAAGAAAAAGTAAAGGCGCACTCAGACGCACTAACACAATAATGCGCATTAAACAATAAGCGCACTAACCAATATGTTAAAACATGGGCGGCCAACATACTGGCCCAGCTAAAAAGACTTGATTCACAGCTTTTCCGTAAATTACGCCGGGTGCACATTGGGCCCCATCGACACGTACATTTAGGGTAGTAAGTGAAGGAATCTTATCTCTTTGGAATATGTTTCTGGAATAGGTCACGCTTTTGCTTTGCCCTTGTCCTTTGGTTTGACTTTTGGCACGTGTTCATCTATAAGATGATCTAAATAATTGTCCATATCTTCATTGCTCTGGGCAAAATCATCTTCTTCAGCACCAGACTCTTCTTCCATTAAAGAATTAGCCGAAGAATTATTGGCGAGACAATCAGTAAAATCTATGTCCAATTGACTCTGTACGAGAGCAAATAATTTTGCTTTCAGCTCCATAGAAGAAGTAGAGGGGAATAGTTTTTTGAGATCTGTCAAAGAAGGCAAATCTAATGTGGTAGTTTTTGTTGATTCGGGGGAGCATATTCCCTTTCCATTTTTTTAAAGGATTCAATAGCCTCTTGAATTTTAATAAGGACTAGTTTAAAATCAAACTTTGTCCACCATTTATAATAAGATTGTCGAACCAACGACATAAGACCAAGCTCAGTTGGTTTTACTGCATAGGACCATTGCCAGATCCAAGGCAGGCTAAATAGAGTAAGAAATCGGAGTAAATTACTTTCTTTATTGGTCCCAATGAGGATAGCTCAAGCCACGCCATATTGGTTTTATGACTGGTTCTCCTTTATTGGTCCCAATGAGGATATTCTTCCTCCAGATATTTTTTGTCTTTATGAAGATTATATTCTCCATAACCCAAAAACTCGGGGGTTACAGTGATTAAAG